>JAHXMU010000607.1:198940-211713 GCA_019455685.1 Philornis downsi | reverse complement strand
GGCGACAACAACAAATGACCCTCAAACTACCAGCAATAATTTGATGAACAGCTATGGCCACCATCTACATCAGCAGCAGCAGCAGCATCATCATCATCATCATAGTAATGACTGTGATTATCATCACGAAAATAATCAGGTTAGTGCAGTGGCCCTCTACAGAGGACACACTATACTAACTATCTGTGGCCACACATTGATTTTTAATTTGCTTCCGTTGTGTTGTTGTTCTTGTGGTTTGGTTACAGAATGGTTTAGAGGACTCACCACGACGACACAGTTCCATGGATCAACTATTGGGTTTGATCAATGACATGGGCAAAACCTCGCGGACCCGAAGTTTGAGTGATGGTGGTACCCAAGAGGATGAAGATGAACGTAAGTAATGACATTTTTTCTATTTGTGTTGTGAAAATGTAATAAATCCCTTGAAATGAATTCGGCAATTTTGTCAGTTTTAATTTTTTTTATGTAGAAACTTTAGTATAAAATGTTTCAAATTTAAAAAAAAATATGTTATTATTCAATGTGGCCACCTATAGCGCGAATAACAGCATCAAGACTGTCCGCAAAGGCTTCACATGCTACACGAATATGGGCCTGGTGGTATTTTATTCCATTCTTGGCGAAGATCAATCTTTAAGACATTAACGGCCTCATATTCTTATAGATGATGCTTTGGTCTTGATTTTCTTGAAATGCGGGGAATATGGTAGCCATTGTTGTGAAAAAATGAAGCTGGCAACCTTTTCTTGTAAAAAAGATTGGGCTTCACTGGAATAATGCCAAGTCTTATTGAAAAGTCCATTGAGTTCTACCAAATTGTTTACATGCCCAAGGTAGCAAAGCATCGTGTAATTTGTTGATTTACCTTTTCGTCCTGTTCAATGAAAACGAGTGATGAGCGGTACAAAACATCACTGATTCAGGAGCTTGCTTTCGCACAATGCCATACACGCTCGTTTTGTTGGTTTACATATTGCTAAACCACAAAAATGTTTTCACGAGAAAAGACTTCATTTTCAGGATGACCATCAACGTATAATCCTTTTAATGCCTTTGCTCTTGTTGGGCGAATCTTGGGAATACTTCTGTAGGCTTGTGAACAACAAGTAGACGAAAGCTTTTCAAAAAATGATCGCGCTCTCACTAATCGTTTGGTTGCTACAGTAGCATAAAGTTCGTAACATATCGAGCCCTTACTCCGCTATGTAATTGTACTAGAATATACGAGTACATTTAAGCATGGATTTTCAAGATCGCTATCAACGTTCAATCCTTTTAATATCTTTGCTCTTGCTTTCTGTGCGAGTTCATTTTTTAAAGCTACGAGTATAAGCATTAAATTTTTCCGGCAATTAAACAGAGGTTTGTCTTGGATTTCTGTTGAATTCTGACCAACACCTTTCAAACCATTTCTGTTTGTTGTTTTTCGGATTTCCACCTCCATGCCGTTTTTTGATGATACCAGTAACGCGCAATGGCACGAGAAACAAACATTGTATTTACACCTAAATATCGCGTCAAACGGTATGTTTCTGTAGACATGTAAGCAACAAACCGACTGACGCTTATCAAAGAATGATCGCGCTCTCATTAGCCGTTTAGTTGCTACATTATCATGAAGTTGATAGTACATAGAGTGCCTATCCTGGTATGTAATTGAACTAGAATAGAGATTTAACCAGGGGATGGAGCATCTTAATATTCAGTTAGTCAAAGGAAGGTATGCTTATGAATCATTCATCGTTCTATTAGGTCTTAGTAATAACTTAGTAAAGTTTGTTTCCAAGGTGTTAATACAGGATGTCCGTCGGGAAGGTATACTACTTTGTTTTGTCGCCATTTTGGTAAACATTAGTCTTAATAGTTCATATTTGGCGGTCGTGAGATGGGGACGTGGCAAATTTATTGTGGAAAAATATTCGATGAACCCACGCGTTTTAATCGTTAAAATATTTTATCATAATCAGTCATCAATTACTGCGATGATGAGAAAGTTACGTGAAATTTTTGGAAACAACAACGTGCCAGCAAGACGCACTATTTATCGTGTAGTGAATGATTTCAAAGAAAGAGGGTCTGTAGCTGATAGGGCCAAGTATGGACTACAACGTACTGCAAGATCGGCTGAAAACATTACTGCTGCTAAAGAAAGTGTTCACAACAATCCATAAAACTCAATTCGTCGACGTGCTCAGGAGCTTGGTCTTCAAAGAACAACTTTGGCCACAATTTTGCACAAGGATTTGCATTTGTTTCCATTTAAAATTCAGTTGACACAAGAGCTTCTTCCACACTTCATAAGACCATTTGCGTCGCCGTACAGTTCGCCCATGACAACCCCGATTTTCATGAAAAAATCATAATGAGTAACGGGACACATTTTCATTTGAATGGATATGTGAATACAGGGAATTGCCGGTTCTGGGCAATGGAAACCCCTCAAATTATTCATCAGTCACCTTTGCATCCATTAAAAGTGACAGTCTGGTGTGCAATTTGGTCAGGAGGAATCATTGGACCTTACTTCTTTGAAACTGGTTGAAAACTTTGTAACGCCACAACTCCATGTTTTGGGCTTGATTAACATGTGATATCAACAAGACGGTGCCACATCGCATACAGCCAGGATTACAATGGAATTACTGCGAGACTTCTTTCCACAACAAGTTATTTCAGGAAATAGTGATGTTGATTGATCTCTACGGTCACCTGATTTGGCTGCTCCGAACTTTTTATTGTGGGGACATCTGAAAAGCAAGGTTTATGCAAACAAACCAGAAACGATTGAGCAACTCAAACAAAATATTCGTGATGAAATTAGTGAAATATCGCGTGAAATGTGTGAGAATGTAATGAAAAATGTGCCCAAAAGGGCTCGCATTTGTGAGGCTAACAGAGGCGGACATTAATCTGATCTTGTATTCAATACATAATTGCCGACATTAAATAAAATATTTATCAATATAAGATCTATTCCCTTTCATTTAATCAAAAATTACAAACAAACAGAGTAATATACCTTCCCGACGGACACCCTGTAGTTGAAAGGTACCATATTTATAAGAAAAATAAAAAATATTGATGCAGGGTTGTTATTTTAAAACTATGCAACGAAAAGACAATTCAAAAAAGAATCAAGTTCCTATATTTTTTATTAAAAAAACATAACAACAAAACTTAAAATTAGCGTAACAAACATTATCTTCAATTTCTTGAGAAATCTTGTATTCTACAACTCTTCTGAATTTCATGCTTGGATACTTATATTTAGCAGGATTACAACAAAACCTTTTACTTCAACCTCGCTATCTATTAGCAAATTTTTCTTAATTTCTCTAATAAATTGTCTTTTGTTTTTGCATTTTGTTTTTGTTTCAGTGGAAAAAGAAGCTCAGCCCGATTTATTGAATAACACACCTCCTGTGCCTCCCAAACGGTCACACAGACGACGTCACACACCCCCACGTCCTATATCGAATGGTCTGCCACCGACACCCAAAGTTCATATGGGTGCCTGCTTTTCCAAAATCTTTAATGGTTGTCCTCTGCGTGTTCACTGTACTGCCTCATGGATCCACCCGGAGACGAGAGATCAGCATTTGCTGATCGGCGCCGAAGAGGGTATCTTCAATTTGAATATGAACGAATTGCATGATGCTGCCATAGATCAATTGTTCCCCCGACGTACGACATGGTTGTATGTCATCAAGGATGTGCTCATGAGTCTGTCGGGCAAATCGTGTCAGCTCTATCGACACGATCTAATTGCCTTACACTCAAAGCAGACGCATCGATTCTCACTGCACATGAACAAGATCCCAGAGCGATTGGTGCCGCGCAAGTTCGCTCTGACCACCAAGGTACCCGACACCAAAGGTTGTACTCAGTGTTGTGTTACCCGTAATCCCTACAATGGCTACAAGTATTTGTGTGGTGCAACGCCCAATGGCATTTTCCTGATGCAGTGGTACGATCCGTTGAACAAGTTCATGCTGTTGAAACAATGCGAGTGGCCGGCCACAAGCATACTCGGAGGCGGCCATGGTTGTGTCCAGAATGGTCGTACGCCGGTCTTTGAGATGATCATCACGCCCGAATTGGAGTACCCCATTGTGTGTACGGGCGTGAGGAAAGCGGTCAATGGTTGCCTCAAGTTGGAACTCATCAACATGAACAGTGGTAGTGATTTGATTTTATGCTTTGGAGCTGTTATACTTAATGTGTCCTTTTGTTTTTGTTCTTCTTCTCCTTATGCTCTCACCTTTCCGCTTTGTGTGTGTGTGTCTCTGTGTGTTTGTGTCCTTTTGAACAATTTGATCCCCACAATTTTTTGGTTCTCTTTTGTTTCATCCCGCTTTGTCTTGGTTTGTTTTCGTTAAATGTTGGAAACGTGTGTAAACACTCTTGTGTAGGTGCCAGTTGGTTCCATTCGGACGATTTGGAATATGATGCTATGGCCACCATGGTGCCACGGCGGGACTTGCTCAAAGTCGTAAAAGTCCATCAGGTGGAAAAGGATGCGATTATAGTGTGTTATGGCAATGTGATACAGGTGGTTACCCTGCAGGGTAACCCGAAACAGCATAAGAAAATGGTCTCCCAATTGAACTTCGATTTCAATGTGGATAGTATAGGTAAGTAAAATTACGCAATATAATTAATTTATCTAGAAGCCTGCCTTGAATTTTTAATCTGTTTTTATGGAAGGAAAAAATAATCAATCCCAACTAAAGGGTGTCCCAACAAGAACGCAAGATTTCAATTTTAAATATAACACAGATTTGTTTCTTTGGCTGTATGACATGTGGCGCCGTCTTGTTGAAACCACATGCCCTCCACCTTCATTTCTTCAAATCTAGGCACGAAAAAACTGCTTATCATTCCACGATACCGAACACCACTGACTGTTTGCATTTGACATGCCTCATTTTCATAAAAAAAGGTCCAATGATTACTCCAGCCCAAAATCCACACCACACAGTGACACGTTGAGGATGCATTTGCTTCTCGTGAATCACTCGCGGATTTTCCTAACCCCAAATGCGACAATTCTGCCTATTGACGAAGCCATCAAGATGGAAATGGGCCTCGTCACTGAAGATGATTTTATCGGCAAAATCAGCATTTTCATGTTGTCTCTTCAATGCAAATCTTTCGTCAAAATTCGCTCCACAGTGGATTTAGAGCGATTATATGAAAAAATTCTCATTGTACTTTTTTGACCATAAATGGTTTATTTCCCATAGGGAAACTTCTCACTTATCTGTACATTAAAATTGCTTTGCCATTTTTTATATAATATAATTTGAAATTTTATTGTACGAGTATAAGAATATTCTCATTGAAATTTTTTGTTAAAAAGAAACTATCGTTGTACTTTTGTTGTATGAAAATGTTTTGATTGTACCTTTTTGATCAAAAATTGTTCTATGCGGACTATTTTTATATAATATTAACTGACGCTTTCATTGAGCTTTTTTTTACATTCCAAGTTTTTTAGTACAAAGGTTTTTACTGATCTTTTTGCATAATAAAATTTTTTGATATTTTTTTAATGCAATTTTTTATACGAAAAAAATTCGACTTCAAACAATTTTTTTTAAGTTTATGTAGTGCATTTTTGTTTCAAACTTTTTATAAGGCGGAATAGTTTTCGTTTGTGCGAACTGTGAACGAAACTGTGATCTATGGGATCCAATTCAGTAGGAGGGAGTATTCGAAATGTTCAATATTATTAAAATTTGTTTGCGTATGTGAAAGTTTATTAGAATAACTTCCAAGTAATTAGAGATTAATTGCTTTCAATGAAATAGTTTTGAAGCAAAAATGTTTAAAATTAATAAAAAATAGCGATTCTGCGAGAAATCTGTAAATTTTTACGTTTCTTCGACATATTTTTTCGATTCTTTTCGATTTGGCAGTTTTTAAAAAAGTTTTTGTTAATTTTGCCTTTATGGTTAAGAACTTGTGTTGACTTAAGAGTCAAGCGAATATTTTGATAAATTTTTGTATAAGGTATGTTAAAAAGAAATTCATTATTTCTCCAATAGATGGCTTCAATAATCTGTATCTTGCGTTGTATGTATGCGATCAGGTTACGCTAGACGATGTTAGAAAGATAAGATTTCGTACTCAAAAATGTGATTATATAGCTTTGTGATTATTTGACTCAGTATCGTCTGAACCTGGGTCAAAAATTAATACTACCAAAGAGAAAATACGTAATATTTTCTTCGATTAAGAGAAAAAAGCAAACCAAGTGCCTGAATGGAGTTAATGGTCCTGTTACTATAACAGCCAATTGCACGTAATTTTTTTTTTTCATCGATATCATTTCGTTAAATTTGATGTCAAAAAATGTCCAATTATGGAAAATGTCGATAGAATACTGGATATCAATAAGTCCGGCAGTCGTATAAACACTGTTTCGATTGCCAAGGAGCTACATATAGCAAAAAGGCGTTTGGAACCGCTTGAATAAGACTGAATACAAAAAGATGGACGTGGTTGTCACACGACTTACTGAAAAAAAAAAAACTCTTAGGCCGAATTTTACATCTGCGAATCTCTGCTGAATCGCCACAAAAATGAAAAATACAATTCATGTATTTTTCAATTAAACAATAAAATAACAAAAACAACAATTCATGTAACTTAACGGAACAACCTGTCGCTGTGTTTGGTATCAAACTGTATATACCTACAAAAACATGCAACGCCGTCTGTGACAAACACATTTTCGAGCAACTACCATAGCCATTTCTGTGTTGTTAAAAAGAGCAATCACATTATAAAGCGCACCACACAGCGCAGTCACACATCTAACTGAAACACAGTATATAAAAAGTAGTGCAAAGAGCAATCGCAGCGATTCACTGCGAATACTGTGATTTTCCAATCAGATTGCCAAAGCAGATTGCTCTTTTAACAGAGTTGCATTGGTTTAGTAGAAAAAAGAGCAATCGCAGTGATTTGCTATTTTCAATCACTGTGACCAACTGTGACTTTGCAATCACAGTGAAAAAAGAACAGTCTGCTCTTTTTTGCACACCACTAGTGCTGTCGGCAATTTGACCGTCTAAAGGAAGCAATCGCCCAGAAGTGGCTAGCTTTTCCCAATAGGAGAGGTATTGTGTGTTCATCACGACAATCCCATATCACGCATATAGATAGTGACTTGCCGGAAGCTCTGGGATCTTAGTTAAGAGATTCTTATACATCCATGTAATAGCTGATATCAAATTTCCGCTGGCGAATAGTTTACCTTAAGAGAAATTTGTGAAAATCAACTGTTCCAATAGGGGAAAACTCCGAGGATTTCTATGAGAGAGACATAATGAAATTACCTTCAAAAAGGGTACATGTTTCACCACAATCGAATCATTGTAATCAATGCCATGCAAAAATATGGGATTCCTTTTTACTCCACTTTACCTGTATTTTTTATTAAACTTAGGAAAATTTGACTGTTATAGGAGGACAATAAAATCCATTACAACTCCTTGGCCATTATTTTCTGTATTAAAACTTAATGTTCTTTTTCAGTTTGTTTACCCGATAGTGTTTTAGCATTCCACAAGCACGGCATGCAGGGCAAGTCGCTGCGCAACGGTGAAATAACGCAAGAAATTAAGGATATGAGTCGTACATATCGTTTACTGGGGAGCGATAAGTAAGTGCAGTAAATTCTCTCTTCATTTTGTTTTGTTCTACCATAAAAGTCTTAACAATTTTGTTTGTTTGCTTACAGAGTTGTGGCTTTGGAAAGCCAATTGCTGCGCACTGGTTCCTTGGGCAGTGAAGAGGGGCATGATCTTTACATACTGGCCGGTCATGAGGCCAGTTATTAAGACATATTGTTGTTCAATACCCCCCCAGAACAGAAAAAACAAACACAAATCTAAAAAACAAATGCTTAAATTTAGTATTAACCAACAAAAATAAACAAACTGATGATATGAAAAATTAATTGGAAATTCAAAAAGAATTTTTTTGAAAATAAAAATTAACTTTGAATATAGAAGTCTGTAAAATACCGAAATAAAACTAAAAATTTAGAGGCAAAGATATTAGTTTGTAATCAACAAAAAACAAAAAAAAAAACATCACAATTTAAATATGTTATGAAAACCAAACTACTAAGAAATTATGCTGAAATCGCAAAACTATATGGAAAATTTATTAAATTTTGTAAAGACTTTAAAACAAACAAAAACACCTTAAATAGTCCTCACAATAACGGAAATAAATTTCAATACCCCCAAATACACAACCCCACTCACTCTATTCCCAGTTCTGATATTCTGAAGACACGTCTCAAGAGTTGAGTTTCATAGAAGACTACATAAGATATATTATAATTTTTTTAATAACTGGAAAAATGTTAAGATAATTATTAGAAAGAAACAAAAAAAAAAAGAAGAAGAATATGAAGCTAAACGAGTAAATAATGTAAGAAATCATGGATTGCTACGTGGACTTACTCTGTGTATATTAATTGTATTAAAATGGTAAAATTAAAAAAATTAAACAAATTACCCAAGAAAACTAACATTACATTTATGTTTATTATGTGTGTATTAAATTAAAATATTTGTTTTTATAAACGTATCGTCTTTTTTTGTTCTTTTACATTTATTTTTGTTTTTCTTATACCCCCTCTTTATTACTACTCCTGTATTCCCTCTCTCCTCCATTAGCAATTAAGTTTATTACATACAAATTTAGCAGTAAAGCAAAGTGATTTATGATATAAATTTATACAAAACATTAAAAAGGAAACAGAAAAATAGGAAACACAATAAATAAGAAACAGAGATAAAACTAATTTATATATTTACACTGGTAATAATTACGTAAGCTACAGACTTAATACACTCAACAGATCCTTACACATACATACGTACATAGGAAAAAAACACAACATACACACACAAACAGAACGCTAACTGAACTTAACGAAAAGAACATAATAATAAAAAAAATAACTTAAATCTAGTAATTAAACTATTTTCTTTTTGTTTCTAGAACTTAGTTTATTTAATAGTATATTTAGACGTACAGATAGTAGATAAAATAACTTTTCGTTTTTAAATTAAACGGCAAATCATGAAAGAATAACACAAAAATATCATGTCATTATTCTCATGCATAGTATTTTGTTCTTTTTCTCAAAATTTTGCCAAGCCTTCAAGTCATTTTTGAAACTCTTATTGCTCCGTTGAAAAAAATCCAAATTACATTCACTAAAAAAACTTCGAAATCAGAACAGTCATAGCTAATAATTTTAGCATAAGCCCCTTTACATATGAAGATTTCCCACATCATTTGAAAAAGTATCGAAACGGTTTAAAATCCGCTGTTTGTGACATATTTCAGAATAAAAATTCTCATGGAAAGATATTGGTTACAGATCGGCAACTTTTTCTATGAGTGCAAAAACACTCTTCGCTATATGGAAAACTTGTTGTATGGAGAAACGTGTTTATTGTATGAAAATGTTCTTTCAGGACAAATCTCTATATGAAAATTTGTATACCAACATCCTATTCCAAATGAAAACTGTCTTTCGGGAAAATTTCTTTAATAAAAAGCTCTTCTTTTTTTGCTTGGAAAATTTTTCTTAAGCAACATTTCGCTACTGACTTGAATAACTTTGAAACTGGCAGAATCATATCTGATAATTTTAGACATTTATAGTTCACATAGGGAGATTTCCCATTTCGTTTGAAAACGTATCGAAATTTGTTTAAAATCCGCTTCTTGTGCGACATTTTAAAATGACAATTGGTATGGGAAGGTACTGGTATACAAATCGGCAAATTTTTCTGTGGCTGCAGAGAGTACAGCACGCTTCATATACGGAGATTTCCCATTTCGTTTGAAAACGTATCGAAATTTGTTTAAAATCCGCTTCTTGTGCGACATTTTAAAATGAAAATTGGTATGGGAAGGTACTGATATACAGATCGGCAAATTTCTCTGTGGCTGCAGAGAGTACAGCACGCTTCATGTATGGAGATTTCCCATTTCGTTTGAAAACGTATCGAAATTTGTTTAAAATCCCCTTCTTGTGAGACATTTTAAAATGAAAATTGGTATGGGAAGGTGCTGGTGTGCAGGTCGGCAAATTTTTCTGCGGCTGCAGAGAGTACAGCACGCTTTTGCCTACAAATTTTAAGCGAGACATTCGGACGCCTTCCTTTATCTCTCTCTAGTGTTACCGTTAGTGGTTTTCATCATAGCGCCGGCTAAATCATTTTCGTAATCAACGTACAAGTTTATTTACTTGAATCTACATATTATTATTATCTTCGACCATTAAAATCGACAACTTTGTTCGAAAAATCGCCTAGATCAAAAATAAAAAGGACAAGAGTATTGCGTGATAATAAGCAAGGGAATGGAAGGAGTAATAAGAGAAAAAAGAAACATTTCAATGAAATTGTGCGACATAACAGGCACTTCTACGCCTTCGGAAAGTGTCATGGAAGACACTTTTATATAGAAAAACGACATGAAAGATATTTTCATAGAGAAAAATGTCATAGAAAACACTCATCCGTAGACAAAAATGTGATGGATGACATTTTCATATAGAAAAACAACATGAAAGATATTTTCATAGAGAAAAATGTCATTGAAGACACTCATCCATATACAAAAGCGTAATGGATGACATTTTCATACAGAAAAACAACATGAAAGATATTTTCATAGAGAAAAATGTCATGGAAAACACTCGGCCGTATACAAAAGTGCGATGGATGACACATTTTTCGTTTAGAAAAGTTTTATGGAAGATTTTCATCGTATAGAAAAGTTCCATGGAAGGCATTCTTCTTATGGAAAATGTGCATGGCAGACATTTTTCATATAGAAATTTTGACACCGTATACACATATTATATAGAAAACTGTCTTGGAAGAGACTTTTTGAGAAATTTTTTTATACTTTAAAAAGAGAGAACAGCATTTGAAATTATTTGTTGGTTGTTTTCATCATAAATATTTCAAAAAAAAAAAAAAAAAAAAAAAAAAAACGAGTAAATAAATTAATACAGCTTGTTCACAACTACTAACAGAGCAGTTCTCAATAATGCCAATAGTTAATTAGATTTATTGAAAATCAACTACGGATTCCTTTAACCATCTCATTTACTGATATTTCCAATGTACAAAAACGTATTGCGTTCGTACCGCCAAAAACCACAACTTAATTTCGAATAAATTGGCACCAGTATCATTTTAATGAGAGATATTTCGAATTTCGTTTGATTTGTGTGGTAAAGGAAAAGTCTTAGGGTGGTTTTGTTTCAGATTAATATTCCAAAGTTGCCAATTTTTGCTTTCTGAACAAATTGGGATGGTAAATAAGTCCACTCAAGGAATCGCCTTTATTGGTAAACTATGTGTTAATACGGGGGATTGATCGGACGGTGTTTTTATTTCATATGAAAGAGAATGAGAAACACGGGAGGTTAAAGAATGTATAATCCAATGATTTTCATTTATTGACAAGGTTTTACCCTTTATTTCTGGGGTTTACAAAATGGAAATTGGACTTTAAACGCTCAAATACGTAGTTTATATATCGGATGTAAAATGAGTACTGATAATTGGGCGATCGCTAGCTGATAGTTAGTTAGTTAGTTTATTACACTGCTAGAACGGTGGAATGAAAACTTTTCTCTTAACCGTGGTGGGCGTGTACTTAAAAATTAAAACTTACAACTATCAGGGTAAGGAAAACTGTGCACGTAAACATGCCGCCCCCCTTGCAGTACAGTAAAATCTTGTAATAGTTAGAAATTAAAGGGTTATACAATTGTGAGCTAAATAAATAGTTGATTCTTATCTAACCATAATTTCCAAGTTTATTGAATTCAATAGGCGGAAATTTAAAATTAAAAAAACAAAGGAAGGAATTTGATAGTTGATTGTCTATATTAGTCTTTGAGAAACACTCATGACCTTTTTGTAATCTCTATTCCGATACATATAATATCTAGCACTACCTATAATCGCCAATATCAGATTTTCGAAGAATATACTGGTCATGTGTGTATTTTCTTGATGTGATATTTTGTAAACCAAAAAGAAGAGCCTAAGAATGTCGAATCTCATTATAGAATTTTAAAATTGTTTTAAATTTCTTGCTTTTCGATAGACGTACAAAAACGTCATATATAGTCATTTTTCACTATTTTAAGCACAAATGTTTTTAAAATCTGATGTGCTTTACAACTTTGAAGGTTTTATTCGGCTTCCTATCTCTATTTTGTTCTTCAGCATAACCCAAAAGAAACAACCATCAGCGAGTCAGCCTTTAAGCAGCCACGTCCTTTTTCTATGTCTGTCTTAGACGAATACCGCTTGCATTTTAGTTAGAGTGCTACCTACCTCTATTCTGATCTTCAGTATAAACGAAAGAAACAACCATCAGCGAATCAGCCTTTAAGCAGCCTCGTCCTTGTTCTATATCCGGCTTAGACGAATACTGCTTGCATTTTAGTTAGAGTGCTTCCTAGCTCTATTTTGTCCTTCAGCATAACCAGAAGAAACAACCACCAGCGAGTCAGCCTTTAAACAGCCGCGTCCTTATTCTATATCTAGATTAGACGAATACTGCATGCATTTTAGTTAGAGTGCTACCTACCTCTATTCTGATCTTCAGTATAACCGAAAGAAACAACCATCAGCCAGTCAGCCTTTAAACAGTCCCATCCTTATTCTATATCTGGATTAGACGAATACTGCATGCATTTC
>JAHXMU010000607.1:172749-184612 GCA_019455685.1 Philornis downsi | reverse complement strand
AGACTACATACATGTTAGAATACAATATACATTTCAATATATACTTTGTTCTATATATAGTATTTTATATATAAACAGTCACATGTTTAGAGAGAGATTTATAAAAAAAGTGAAAATATATAAAAACACAGACTTGACAAGAAAAAAACAAAATATTCGTGTATAGTTAACAAAGTTGTCATCGACAAACAAAAATTAAAATATTGCTGTTTTATAGGGCTTTGTTTTGGTTATTCATTCCTTACAAATGCATATCTGCTTATAATATTACAAAAAAAAGATCAAAAACCGGGCGGGTCTTTTTAAACAATATTTTCGATTGAAATGGTATTGAATTCGGAGAATGTTATAAAGGCCAAACGATTTTGAAATTATCTTTCAACTATTTCGACCAATTCAAATTCTCACTAGTGTGTGTCGAAAATTCAGCACACCATCTTTTCCGGTTTCTGATACGAGGTGAAACCATTCGCTTGTAAATATTCAAGAAATTTCTGTAAAATTATTTTCGTGTTCTTCAATCTTAAAACGGGGGTTCTAAAACGATCAATTTTCCAACAAATATTTCGATTTCACATCGTATACAGGGTGTACATAAAATTGGCTATATATGTATATATATACGAGTATCTACATTGAAGTAGGTTTATATAGTCCATACAGAAGAGGAGGAAGAAAAATTTTGATTTGTTAACATTCTAAAAAATATGAGTATATATTTCAACTAAAATATCAATAGATGAAGGGCCAACTTTCACGGTAGCTACGTGGAAGTTTTATGTATGTTGGTATAAATTGAAAGAGATTCCTCAACAATATTTAGATATTTTAATAGTTATTTCAATTTTTCAACAGGAAAATAATCCGCTACAGTGCTAACTACTAAAATCAATTTCCACTCAGGTTTAATTTTAGTTCATAAATAAAAAAAAATTCGTGAGTTCACAAAAATAGATTAAATTGAAATTCAGAAAACATCTAGTTTTTTTTAAGCGCAAAATAACAATTGAAAATTTTTATACTATTGAAATTCAGAAATTTAATTTAGAATTCAATAAGAATTTCAATTTTAGTTTCTTTTTAATTAAAATGTTAACTTTCTGCTGATGCTTTTTTTTAATTTGCAAACCAGAAATTCTCACTTTCAATTGATGTTTTTGAATTTGAAATATAAATTATGAACTTAATTTAGAATACGATTTTCGAAAGTTCCATTGCCGTTTTTCGGGCTCAAATAAAAATGTTGTGTGTTAATACATAGTTAAGCTAGGATCGTTTTGAATTTCAGAAGATGGTTTTGGATTTAATTTATTGAAATTTCGATTTTTAATCGTGATCGTGATTTATGAATTCTCAAATAAAAATTTTGTGTGTCAATACATAGTTAAGCTAGGACCGTTTGGAATTCCAGAAGATGGTTTAGGATTTAATTTTTTGAAATTTCGATTTTTTTATTCGTGATTTAATAGTGATCGTGATTTATAAATTACGTTGAGGCATTTCTGCACTTGAAATAAACATTTTTAAATCAATTTCAAACTTTTCTAATTTTGGTATTTGGAACCCCAAAAATCGATGTTTTCTGAATTGCTATTAGGAAATATAAATTTCTATTTATAGTGGAAATTCCCACATTCTGATGATGTTTTTCGAATTGGAAATATTCACTTGGAAATGTTCACTTTCAATTGATGTTTTTGAATTTAAACGAAATTAGGTCTTTAAATTAATACGAATCTTTTGAAGAATATCAACGTCTTTGGGCATTTTTTTTTAATTATTAATTAATATATTCTGAAGCCTTATTAATGATTTTTAAATAAAAAAAAAAAGAAAATTTCGAAAGTGCCTATGATTTTTTTTCTCATTAAATTTTCTGTTTGTCGATATTTTCTGTTTAATATTTTCAAAACTTTATTTTAGGCTTTCTGAATTTCAATTTTAAATTTCACATATATATATGTAGAATGTACAGCCTACATTTATATATAAAATTTACTTATTATATCTAAAAATCACGTCCGTGTGTTGGGTGTAGACCTATACAAAGTCAAAAGTTTGGTCAGTTATTGTTTACACGTCTAATTTCTAAAATAGTACAATTAATATACGATAGGAGGCGTATCGATGAGTGTGTTTTGAAATGAATAGATTTTACCACATTGAAGATGATAGAACTGTCATATTGAAACTAAAATAGTACAATTAATATACGATAGGAGGCGTATCGATGAGTGGGTTTTGCAATGAATAGATTTTACCATACTGAAGATGATAAAACTGCAATATTGAAATTAAAATAAATTGTAAATGTTTGTACTATTGGAAATCGAAGTCCATGTTACAGCTTCTAAATGAGTACAATTTATGTACGCTAGCTGGGTATATATATATATTTGATTAGTAGAGACATGTCCTCACATGCGAATATATACTGTATTCACTGCATTTAGCCGAAAATGTCAATAAGTGAGAGTGAATTTTTAATTAGAATTTAAATTTTCTTTGTTTCATATTATGGTTTTCTGAAATTGGTCATGGAAGCGTAAAACGATGTATGTTGAAACTTCAAAAGTAATAAATTCAATTGAAATAAAAATGAGTACGTTTGACTTGTACCAATTTATTACCTGGAGGATAGTCCTAACGTATTGAAATTCATGTAAAACCTGTAAATATGATTTATTGGAATTGTTCAAATTGTACAGTAACAAATTGTCTACGAACGAAAGCATTGGGAAAAGGGGTGTATAAAACAATATCAAAATTTACGTCGACTATTACATTTCTTCGTATTGGTTGGCACAAAAATAATAGTGTTAATTCAACAAAACATGAATCTCTTCAAAACAAAAATCTATTCGAATTGTGAAGATGAAAACAACCAGCTGTTCGTTTGCTTGACGAACGTATTGAGTGATACGTTTAATGGAAACAGGCTGTAAATGTCTGATATATGTAGCTGCAAATATAGTATATTATCCTACAAGCTAATAGTTCGAGGGTTGCAATGTGTTAGACTATAGCCAATATTGCGAAATCGATTAAAAATCAAGTTCCTAGTGGGCGTTTTCCAAACAGTACAATTAATAGATAGATGACAGACAGATAGATAGGTAATAAATAGATAGATGCATAGCTGCGATAGATGATGCTTGAGAAACTTTAAATTTAAAATAAAATTTATATCAAAATAGTAGAAAAATGTCTGAACTGTGCGTTATTCTTACAAATTAATTCTCATGAGCCATTAGCGCGGAAGCCATAGAATGATATTTATAGAGAGATTTTGATTTAGTTGGACTATGTCCTTATAAATTGTTAGTACATGAAATGTGCTTTGAGAATATAACAGACTATTTTCCATTTATGAGCTGCCAGGATAAACTTTGAGAGAAATATGGAACCGTTAAAGATTCAAGGTATAGCTTTTGACATGATTCATTCAATCGACACAAACTGATTTTGTCTGAATATCCTGAAAAAGGTTAGAAGTCTGTATTGAACAGAGGCGTTGAATACTTTATCTTGACTTGAATCTCTGACGATACAAAATTCAATAATTACATAATCTTAACTATAGCTGCCTAAATAATAAATGAATGTATTATCTAATTATTTTCAAATATTTAACAACATTTTCCATAAAATATTCTAAATTCTCTTTCTCACTTTCACCGTAAAAATGGCCCTGAAAAAGCTTTTTGTTCGTTTTGTTAATATTATAAACAATTAATAGTAATATAAAATTATTATAAATTTACACATATTTGTCTTTTTTTTTTCTTTTTGTTTTGTTGTTTTTTTTTTGTTGCTTTAATTAGATGTACAATATTTTTTGTTGTTTTTTTCATTTGTTGTTATTCTCTTTGTTTCTTTTTTAGAAATGACTAAACTATCAGTCCATTTTTTGTTGTTTGCTTTGTTGTATTTAATTAATTAATTAATTAATTATTATTTTTGTTAAGAAATGCTTTCGTTTTCAATTGTTTGATGCGTAATTGAGTTGTGTTTTGTTGTTACATTTTGCAATTTGTTCTTTTGTTTTTTAGGATTCATTTTGAATTTTTTAGTTTTATTTTGTTTAATAATATATTCATTAGTTTGTGTGAGATTTTGTTTTTAAAAAATGTACAAAGTGTTGTCGTTAGTTTTAATTAATTAGATTGAGAAGTTATGTGGGAAGGTCATGGTGTTTTTTTATATGTATTTATGAATATGACTATAATTATGGCTTAAATTCATGATTTTCTCATTAATCATTGTGTGCTGTTTGCTGTTCTGCAATTTAGCAAATTTCATTTGCCGTTAATCATCAGAGAATATCCGGTGTATTGTTATCGTCATGTGAGTGTTGCAACAGGCCCTTGCGTTCGTCGGGCGCTGTGCTGAGTACGTTCTCCGGCACCACGGCTGGTTCCACGATAGCATCGGCATACATGGACTCGTATACGGGATTCGCAAAGTTGCCCTGAAATTTATTAAATTATAAAATACTTGATTTACTAATGATTTACTCTGACTCACCTTATCGTCTTCGTGCACAAAGGCGGGCGTTTCGTCAGCATCCCCCCGATACATAGGATTTGTTAGCATAATTTCAACATTTTCCGTTAGCCGGGCATGAGAGAAAGGTTGAGAAATTCGATGTTTCCTTAAAATGTACGAACATTTTGAAATTATTATGTGTTTATGCGAAATGAAGAAAAATTTAAATGTACACAAGCAGGAACAAAAATTCAAGTGACTGGCTTTCTACGAAATAAAGCTGAATGAAATACTTAGAAATTATAATGCAGAAACTTTATCTGCTCTCCACATTCGGAATTTTTGTGCGTCTACAAAAATGTATTCTGAAACGACGATATAATTTGAGACTAAATTCAATTTAAGGAATGTAGGTGCTCAATTTTCCAAGTCTCTTTCGATTTGCCAAATATAATAAATATCTGTCTTAATGAATTTAGTGGAATTTATTGAATGATATGAATCCAAAAATATATGGGTTAGATAATGTAAGTGATATGGAGACTCAGATAACGGGGATTTTTGTCAGTTCTACAAAGATGTAGAGATATCATTGACAACAATTGACAGTTACTGTAGTCTACGAGTAAGAGATTACAAAAAAATAAAAATATATAAATATATAAATAAATGTAGATCAGTTAATTTGTGTGGGAGGTACTAGTAGGGGCATGGCAGTCCTTTTCATTTTCATTCCCAGAACTTTTAATTTGTTTAAAACTTAACAAAATGGTGGGCTGTATCGGCCAGACCACTTACAATACCGGACTTTAATCTGGCAAAATACTATGCTGTGCAAAGTTTTAAGAAGTTTCATGGAAATTTAGCAGCTGGCAAGCCAGACTGATATACTCGCATATTGCTCAATCGACTTAGGAAGTCATGAAACACATTTAGTCAAAAGATTCTTGACACTTATAACACTTCCTTTAGGGCGCCACATATTTGGCAGTATCAAATGAAACATCATTCCTTCGGATGAAGGTATTGAAGCAGGCTGTTTCTGTCTAAATTGCGATTGAGTTGGCTGGGTCATATTGTGTGGATGGACCCAAATGCTCCGGCATGGAAAGTTTTCGACAACGAACTCGATGGACGGCGTACAAGAGGGCAACCAAAACTCCGTTGAAAGGATCAGGTTTTTGAAATACTATTGAAACTTTGTGTGACGAATTGGAAAAGAATCACAAAAAAACAGCGACGCCCTTGGAATTATTTTCTACGGGCGGTGTGTAATAGATAAGTATGTCTATTCCAGTCGCCCCCTAAGAAGAAGCAAAAGTTTCTGTCTAAAATATACTGCAGTGTCTAAAAAGTAAGATTATTTTCAGTCTAAATCCTCCAAGTGCACCGAAATCTCAGAAATACATTCTTTTCTAAGTTGGTAGCAGGACTTCGTTGAAAAACGTTGTCGGAAAGAAATGTCTACGAGTTCAATTCAAGTAAGGCATACGATTATTGAAAATTATTTGCAATGGCTTTAACGAATCAAAGAGCCAGATTTTTGGATTCCACACAAGCTAAAGATACTTGTGATTTATTGCATGAAGGCAATCAAACGCATCCTTTATAACAATCTCAACCGAACACACACTTCATCAAAATGATGTCTTAACAGAAAGAAAATGTCGTTCTGGAAATTTCACACTCAAAGCTAACCACCGAAGTGTTCGACCGAATAAAGTTAATGAGTTGATGCTGAAAGTGTCGCATACGATCATTGAAAAGTATTTGCAATCATCAAAAAGCCAGATTTTTGGGTTCCAAACAAGCTAAAGGTAATTGTGATTTATTGCTTGAAGGCAATCAAAATGATAGGTTTGTGAAACGCATCTTTTATAACAATCTCAACCGAAAACACACTTCATCAAAAGGTTCAATAGAACCGAAATGTTGCCAATCCAGTGGGGGGTTTTATGCATATGCAGATGTCGCCTGCAGTAGTGTGTTGAGTTTTATTCACAACGAATTGTGAGTAAATGATCATATTGCTGGCTCATCTACGGTTCTGGTCTTCTTCAACGGCAGATCAATAAAGGTCAGCTTGCTTTGCTTGAAGTCTCTATCTTTTGCTTGAATTAAACAGGATTGGCTTATTTAGAATTACTTTCAAGGAACCAAATAATAAATTCCGAAGACGAAGACGGAGACGATTGAGTGAGGTCTGAATTGGTAAATTACAAAGCTACAATTTTCACTACGACAACGTTAGACATCACAAATCCTTGCAGACCTGTCATCTTCGGATTTTCATTTATTCCGGAGTCTTGAAAATTTTTTTAATGGAAAAGGTTTGAACACAGATGATAACTAAAAGACGAGTTTTTCACTATTTTGCTGGAAAGTATCAGCCATTTTCTCAATCTGTGATAGTTGCTTGAATGATGGCAGAAGGTCATTGGACAAATAGCACTTTTACTGTAGATTAAAATTAATTATTTAAATAAAAAATTTTAGATGAACAAAAAAAAACCGAATTTATATTGGACTGAAATATTTCGTTTTTGAATTTTCCTTTCCCTTTCTTGTAAAACACTGCAAATTTGGAAAATCGAAGACATGCATTCTTTTTTGAATTTCTCAAATGCTGTTGAGTTGAATTTCTCATTGTAAGCGGCACTATAAGTGGATATAAACAATACCAAATTATAGTTTTTCGCAACTTCATGATGTGCTGCAAAACTTTGTGAACCAGAAACGGATTTTGTAGCACAACATCTTACCGTTTCGGACGGCTTAGCCTCGAAAAATGCAAGTCACCCTTAATTTGTTCCTCAGCGTCATTTAAACTATCACCCATATATTTTACTTACTTCAAAAAGTATAGACCAGCGCCGAATAACGCCAGTACTAATATGGCTATAGCTAATATTATGGCTAAAATCGACATGACATTTGGCGATTGTTCCGTTTCACTCCTCAAAGCATTGGCACTATCCGCCAAACAAGTGGTAATGCGTTCGTCTTCGCATCTGCAAGAATAAAGAGCACATATAAATACTAAGCAAATTCCAAAATCTCCACTCTCAAACTTACTGGCACTCATTGATGGAACTGCCCGTGCGGCAAACACCACAGTTACCCACACACGGTGGTGGTATATTGCAAGAGTTTCCCTCCCATTCCCCTATGCAGGAACAATGGGGTATCGTGTACGCATCCAAATGGCAAACGCCATTATTGTGGCAATAGTTTATGCAGGGATTATCATCCGACACAGGTCTTTCACAGAAGTCGCCATTCCATTGGTCGGTGCAGTTGCACATGGCAACGCCCTTAATGATGTGGCAAGTGCCACCATTTTGACATATTAAACCGGTACAAGGATTGCGTTGGGGTATCTCGGAGGCATCACAATCTAGGATAGGATATATCGCAGTTGTATAGATTTGTACAAAATGTAGATTAGGCTTGCAATACTTACATACGGGCGGACTTGCCGTTTTACATAAATCAGTTTCGCAACGATCTCCCACGTATCTTTCGGTACAGGAGCAGATAAGTTGGTTTTGCTTCTCAGTGCATTGGCCGCCATTGAGGCAATAGTTGGCGCATGAATCCGATTCACATTGTTCACCGTAATAGCCCTGCAGGCACTGGCATTGCGGTCCTCCTTTGCTGCCAACAGTGCAGAGGCCACCATTTTTGCAGAAACCAGAGCAAACGTTGACCTCGCAACGTTTGCCAGTGAAGCTGGAATTGGAAGAGATTAGGACGCATTAGAGTTAGAAGCTTATTCTGTCAAAAAAGTATCGGAAGTTGGTCATTGGAACGCGGAATACTTATTATTCATCCAAATTATTCCTATCGCTTTTAAAGTTGACCCCTTACGAAATAATACATTTACGCCACCAAATAATCCCATCATCAAAACATTTCCCAAACGTATTTTCAGAAAAATACGTTAGTTGTCGCCGCGAATTCTCTTTATGTCTTCTACTGAGTAAAGATGAGTATTCGAAGTGGTAATTCAAGTTTCGGAAAGAGAAACATGTCAACCAATAGGGGGAGGAGAGAGTTTTCAATTTACCAGAAGCTGAAATTGTTCGAACTTCGTTTATGCAATGTTCTATAAACTTGATGAGATTAGTGTGGTATAAATCTTTTTAAGATCCATATTCTATGTGGCGAAAACTGAACTGGATTCTACTTTATTTAAAATTAGAGCTGGCTCAGAGAAATTGAAAACAGATATTGGATAGCCGTACCCTTTTCCATTTATTGGCCAGCGGTCTGTGTAATATAAATTTTAGGTACAATTATGAGAACTCCCTTTTACGACCTCATTTATTGAAGATTTCTTAACGCGGATTTTATTTATTAGAAAGAACGTCACCTTTGCTATGTTATCCTATACTGCACAAATGTCAATATTCACAATATTCAAGGCCAATTTAATTCTCAAGAACTGTTGTGATCATTAAATATGCAGGACAGCAGTGTCACTTATCCAGCAGCAGTCACTTATCCATGATCCAAACCTTTATATAAACTAAGGAAAACTTAGCATACGAGTACAATAGGAGTTCTTACGATAGTTTGATATAATGTCAGAATGAATTTGCAAATGTGAGAATCTATAGAAAAGCATTTGCATTTAAGTTATAACAGGGATTCGGTACCGAGCGCGCTTAGCTCTAATTTCCATCAATTCAAAGAAAAGGATAGCATAGAGAGCAAAAAAAATTCCAGCACTTGATCTAAAATGATCACAAAATTCATTTGAAATGATTTTATTTACTTACCCATCTGGACATTCGCATTGTGTCGTGCCCGACAAAGTCTCCCGGCATATGCCCCCATTGGCGCAGGTCAAGTTGACACAATGTTCACATTGCTCACCCACATACATGGGCGGGCAGGTACATTTCATGCCGTTATCCTCAATTAAACACGATCCTCCATTGTGGCAACGGCTCTGACACTCGGGAACTGAAGTTTCACAACGTGGCCCAGACCATCCGGGGGTGCAGCTGCATTTCAATGGCGGTGGCTCCGCGGAACCGGGTATCTGGGGTGCTATAACGCAGAGGCCATAGTTCATGCAATAATTGGAACAACGATAATGTTCGCAATTTTCACCTTCGAATTGGGGCTGGCACACACATTTCGGCACATGATTAATGACCTTACAGGTGCCCAGATTGCATTTTAAGGGGCAGTAATCGGGGATGGTAGCGTGGTCGGCTACACATTTGCCATCAACTACATGGAAATCATTCGGGCATTTGCACCGATAGCCACTGTCTGTCTCAGTGGTCAGTATGCACAAGGCGCCCATCTGTTTGCAGGGTTCTTTGGCACAAGGATTAGAGACTTGAGAGAGCAAATGAAATACCAAATAAAAGTACATTTTGTAAAACCTGTCAATTTGAATTGCTCTCAAACTTACTGTTGCGGTTCTGTTTAAGAGGATGCAGGATACCAATATCTGAGGATCGGTAGCCTTTAAGCAAATAGGTGCCGTTATCATTACCAAATTTGTTCATTTTGATAATACTTTGGTCATACAATTTGATGTACAGATAATCTTCGAAAACATCAATCTTTTGAGGTTTTTCTATGTGTTTAAGAAAGACATTTCATTATTGTTCTTTGGATTTATTATTTTCTATGAAATTTACCTTTATTAGAAAACCTTCTCACCACATTTCTTTCTTTGCCATTGAGGCGGCACGTCTCTATGGTGCCCTTGCGATAATCGGCCCAGTACAAACGTCCCGTCGGATAATCTATAGCTAAACTGATGGGCCATCCCACGTCCCTTTCCACTAAACTACGCTTATTTTGGCCGTCTAGGGAAGCCATGAGTATGCCGTTTTCCAAAGTAGACCATATCATAATGCGGGATTCGGGTTCCACTACAATATCGGTGGGATTGAGACCTGTGGACACTAGCGAAACATATTTCTTGCCATCAATGTCGGTAACCAGAATTTCATTATGTTTCGAGTCTATAATGTAAACTAACTGGGTTATCCATTCCAAGGCCAAGGATTTGGGATCATCGAGTACTGGTATCTGCGAGGAAAATTTATTTAAAATTATTCTAGTGCTGTTTAATGAAGTTTCAGTTTCTAAATCTTACATCAAATGCTTTTAATTCCTTAAGATCCCTTCTCACTCTCACCGCTGTCACTTCCGTTTGGGGCGTGGCTATTTTCATGGTGTGAACTTTGCCATGATGTGAATCGATCCAGAAAAGCAACGTGTCCTTCGGTCTTATCAGTATGTCGAAGACATCAATTTTCAAGCTGTCTGTTTGGAAGAAACCCACCACGGTGGTCCCTTCCTGCTTGGCGGGCAATATGAAACGGAATTCTTGCTCAGAAGCCAGTAGTAGAACTTGATCTGGGCCTACAAAATTACAAAGCGTATATTTAATATATTGATTATATATACATGCTATAGCTGATACAGAAAGAAAATTTTAGTATTCTTCCATTGTTGCTCATTTCAACAACCCGAAACGAAAAAAGAAATGAAACTAACGAAATTAATAAAGACCACGAAACGATACCATTCCACTTACCCGATGCCAAACATGTATCATTCTTCGCCGATCCTTTGAAATAACCCTCTGTACATTTGCAGTTATAATGTCCCGCCTTCTTCTCTATGCATATCTGAGAGCAAGTGCCAAATCCGCAAACTGGCGGTTGACAATTCATCTCATCCGAGCCGTCAATACAATTGTATTGACCATCACAACGGAATATTTTTGATATACAATCTTCATTCTCACATTGGAACTGATCGTGACGGCACTTGGGAAGAGCGGCACACACTTCATCGGCCTCGTCTTCATTATTTTCACAGTCATTGACGCCATCGCAAAGAGCCGATTTCCGGATACATTTCAGATTCGTACACTTGAAAGCATTGGCATGACAATGGATATGGGCGCAAGTAGCATTACTTTCATCACTCCCATCGGTACAATCATCCCAGCCATCACATTTCCAGCGAGCCATAATACATTTGCCATTGGCACAGGTGAAATGATCAGAGGGGCAAGTACAATTTACTTCATCACTGCCATCGGGACAATCATCGTCACCATCGCATTGATATTGTCTGCAAGGAAAAGATAATCAAATTGAGTTTAATGCAGCAGACCAGGGCTCAGTATATCTGCGACCGGAGGCTCCGTATATCTGAGACCGGAGGCTCAGTATATCTGCGACCGGAGGCTCAGCATATCTGAGACCGGATGCTCAGTATATCTGAGACCGGAAGTTCAGTATATCTGAGATCGGAGGCTCAGTATATCTGAGACCGGAGGCTCAGTATATCTGAGACCGGAGGCTCAGTATATCTGAGACCGGAGGCTCAG
>JAHXMU010000607.1:143122-172313 GCA_019455685.1 Philornis downsi | reverse complement strand
ACCGGAGGCTCAGTATATCTGAGACCTGAGGCTCAGTATATCTGAGACCGGAGGCTCAGTATATCTAAGACCGGAGGCTCAGTATATCTGAGACCGGAGGCTGAGACTAGAGGTTCAGAGTACGGAAAAATGGATCACCAGTGTACCCCATACTAGAGGATTTCCGCACCTTAGACTGGAGCTTCGGTACATCGGGATTCCATTTATTGGAAATTAGATTGCCTGGACCTCAGGCAAAAGCTCAGCGTACCGAAATCAACTGTAGATAGTAGCAGTGACGACATGTAGTATTGCTTACTACCGGATGATAGTCAGCTCGATAAAACGGAAGCCTCGTATGATTTGCATACTAAGGAAGTAAACAAAAATTGCACAGAACATATAAAAATTCCCTTGCATATCATGAATGAGACATGGAAAATCTTCTCACATTCAGTGAAGTTACACGCATTCTAGGCTCACAAAACGAGGCCTACAATTTAATGACGATTCTGAACGTCATATTTTGAGAAGCATTTAAAAGACTTGCTGATTATTCGACTACTCGAATTGTTCGCTAAATACATCAAGGTGACCGCCGTTCAAATAATGGTGATGATAAGTTGTTGTATGCAGGATTTAACCCACTACCATGTGACCGATAGTCGCGTTTACTCACCATCGCGCCAAGGTCGGCAGTCAAGAAAAGTTCTCCACACGTTTAATGGATCTCGATGGAGAACATCAATCACCTCTCTGAGTTAAAAATAGAAACATTGTGTGCGAACTCCCATTTGATACGAAAAATATAGGTGGTGATAGACGTAAAGATCCTGAATTAATACCTCATTTCAGACATTTTATTAGCAAAGACCCTTAGCGAGCTACGACGTTAAATTTCCCACATAACCAAAACTTACTTATTAATGCATGTATTGAAGGCAGCACATTTGAACTGATTTGCTTTGCAGGTGATGTTACAATTAATCTCATCACTGCTGTCATCACAGTGTATCTCGCCATCGCAGCGGTGATCATGCTTTATGCACTTCCCCGTGCCGCATCGGAATTCACTTTCTGAACAGTTGCGCATTTTGCAATTCAGCTCATCGCTGCCATCGCCACAATCGTTCTCATAATCACAGCGCCATCTGCCGGGTATGCATTTCGAATTATTACATTTGAAGTAGGTGG
This sequence comes from Philornis downsi, assembly GCA_019455685.1. Lineage (NCBI taxonomy): Eukaryota > Metazoa > Arthropoda > Insecta > Diptera > Muscidae > Philornis > Philornis downsi. Next base: position 171,140 of record JAHXMU010000607.1, on the reverse strand, counting down.
GATCACAGTCTTCCTTGGACGAGTGACATGTAGGCGGTTCGTCCTCGCCATTGGGACAATCATCTTCTCCATCACAACGCCAAGCCATGGGTATACAGCGGCCGGAACTGCATCTGTAAGTGAATTAAACAAAATTCAATAAAAAATTGCCCAAAGAGATGAAGAATCCTTTACTTACTGGAAATCACTTGGTCCACATGAGACATGTTCACAGTCTGCTTCATCTGATTTATCCGGACAATCAATGTCTCCATCACAAACCCAAACAAAGGGCATACACCGATTGTTGCCACATTGGAATTGGTCCTTTTTACAGTTCAACGGAGTGCAACCATTTTCATCTTCACCCTGCGGACAGTCCCGCACGCCATCACATTTCTTGACATTGTCAATGCAAAATGCCGTCGTATTCGCCGTCCCCTCACATTTCAAGTGATTTTCGAAACAGGTGAATTTGTCACAGTTTTGTTCATCGGAATTGTCGCCGCATTGATTGGTGCCATCGCATATGGCCGAAGGGTGGATACATTTCTTGTTATTACACTGATATTGGCCCGGTTCACAATGGAAGGGAGGGCAATACTCGGGTTCATCACTGCCATCACCGCAGTCGTCTTGGGTGTCGCATTTCCAGTAGAAGGGAATGCATTTGTAGGTTTGCGAACATTGGAAGTGGGCAGCGGTGCAATTAGCTACGCAGGTCTTATTGTCCTCGGCCAAAATGAAATTATTAGGACACGCACATTTGTAATACGGCGGTTCGGGAGACAACAGACACAAGGTGGAACATTGTGCTGTGGCGCAAGGGTTCCCATTGTGCGGTTGTTGTTGTCGATAGGGATGGTATATTCTCAAATCCATGGGCCGGTGTATGGTTGTCACCAAGGTGGAGCAATTTTGTCCCGTAAATTTATTGCAGTATTCGATAGACTTAGTTTCCCAATCAGACCAGTAGATTTTATCCTCCCACACAGCTATGGCGAAAATGTGATGAAGATTGAGCAAGGGGTTTTGCTTGCGCGCCATCAAAACGCGTATATTTTTACCATCCAGGTCGGAAACTGATATCGTATCTTCCCTGGCATCACCCCAGAAGAGCTGATTACTCTCGAAAGACAAGGTGAGGGCATTAGGCCAACCCATATTGTCACGAATGATCACCCTAGGATTGGAACCATCCATACCAGCTTTGCCAATGTGGGGATCATCGCCCCAATCGGACCAGTACAGATTGCGATTGAAAGCATCCAAGGCAACACCTCTAGGCTCTCTCAAATTCTCATTTATCAACACTTTGCGGTACTTGCCGTCCAATTTGGAGACCTCTATCGTGTCCAGGCCCTTGTCACACCAATACAAATTTTTTGCTACCCAGTCCACAGCCAGACCATCTGGATTTTTTAGCATGGCTTGATGTAATGTAGTGGTTTTATTCTCCACTGGGCAAAAGCGTTTAATCATACCCACCGTGGAGGTCACATCCGACCAGAACAAACATTTTGAGTCCCAGTCAAAATCCAAAGCGACCGCATTTGAGAGCTGATGTATAAGTATGGAGCCGTTGCCTCTCAAGTCAACTTGACGGATGTAGTAGCGATTAGAGAATATAAGTTTCGCCGTTTCGTTACTTGTAGCCTTGCAGGTGTGATGGTCGTCTTTAAGCTCGTAGCCCTTCATGCACAGGCACTTGTACGAACCATAAGTGTTGGCACAGATCTGGGAACATTGGTGAGGACCATTGCATTCATCGATATCATCACAGAGATGATGATTATTGGCATGCAACTTGTAACCCGGATGACATTGGCATTCGTAACCAATTTTCTTGTCGATACACGTGTGCTCACAGATATCAGGAGTCAAACACTCGTTCACATTACACAGGGATTCGTCGGAGAAGTCGCCACAATCATTGCGACCATCGCAAAGGAAGTCTTCCGAGACGCATGCACCATTTTTGCACTGATACTGGCCATGACCGCAGGTCATCGTGAATTCGCCGCACAACTCCACCGACTCGTCAGAGGCATCCGAACAATCTGGCCTTGCATTACAGGTTAGGTTTTTGGCTATACACTCTAGATTGTGACACTGAAATTCTGATTCTTCCACACAGACCTGCGTGAAATTGTAGGGAACACAATCCTCATATTCGTCTTCACCGTTGGGACAGTCGTGATCGCCATCACACACCAGGCGACGATCCAAACATTGACCATTCGAACACAGGAAGGATGGGGCCACACAGTCGGGTATATGGGGCACAGAAGCCACGGCACAGTGATCTCCTTCATCCTCGGAACCGGGAGCCGGACAGTCGTGTTCGCCATCGCAAACCCACTTTAGTGGTATACACCTGCCGGATGATTTGCATTGGAACAAATGAGGCCTACAAACGCGGTTAGGGCATTGAGCTCCCTCGTCGGAGCCATCTTCACAGTCATTTTTGGCATCGCATTGCCAACTGGCTGGGATGCAGGTATTATCACATCTGAACTCATTCGGTTTGCATTGCAGCTTACAGCCAACCTCGTCCGAACTGAAATTGCCGACTACGATATCTTTGCAATCGTTTTCGCCATCACAGCGCCATTTCTCGTTAATGCAACGACCATTGGAGCACTGGAACTGTCCAGGACCACAGGCCAATTTCGCAACATGATCACAGTTAAGTTCGTCACTGCCATCGGGACAATCGTTGTCGCCGTCGCAACGCCACATGGGCATGATACATGCCGTTGAATTCGGGCAGTGTTCATAAATCGCGTCCCCAGCAGGACACTCCGAGGCAGGACAATGTTTCTCATCGCTGAAATCCTTGCAGTCACGCACATGGTCACACACGAACTGTTGGGAGATGCACTCGCCGCTACCGCAGCGGAATTTCTCGGGCTCACATTTACATATCAGCTCAGACTCATCGGAGCCATCGCCACACTGGTGGATGCCGTCACAGGTTTGGGATTGAGGTATGCAGCGATGATTGTTACACATGAAGAAGTCACTGGGACAGACACGTATGATGCAGTAACTTCGGGATTCATCGGAACCATCCAAGCAGTGCGGGATACTGTCACAGGTTAAGTCCAAAGGTATACATTCGCCGGAGCGACAAGAGAATTGGTTCTTGGCGCATTTGGTATTCAAAGGCTGGATGCACCTCCGGCCATCGGCAGCCAAAATGCCGCGGGTACAGTGGCAGCTGGCGGTGCCATTCTTGCTGAGTATGCACACATCTTCACAGCCACCATTGAGGATTTTACATTGGTTGGAGTCACAATTGATAGTGGTATTTTGCACAGCCACTACTCCCATGGGCCGTTCCACATGGTCTCTAAGGAACACCATGTCGGCTCCTGTATATTTGTTGGCTCTCACCAAAGCACCCAATACCCAATCTGACCAAAATAATAAATCACCATAGACGGCTATAGCAAAGGGATGTTTAGGCGATGAATGGGCCAAGATTACCCGATGACTGCCATCGTAGTTGGCTCTTTCAATTTTATCGATCCTGGCATCGGCCCAATATAGTTTTTGTTCCTCCAGGTCCAAGGTTATAGCATTGGGCATTTTAATATCAGTGCCTATAATAGATTCCAATCCAAAACCGGTGACATAAGCCCTTTGAATAGAGGGGCTATCCTCATTCCAATTTGTCCAATAAATCATGCCCAAACAGGGCTCCACCGCAATACCACGCGGCTTGTCTTTGGAATTCAAAACCCTGATGCGGTTGACCAGTTGCGTGTTATTTTCTGAACTTTCAGAGATATAATGCAAATCCAAGCTACAAATGGAAGCGTCGTTGTTTGAGGTCCAGAACAACATTTCGTTGACAATGTCGAAAGCCAAACCTTCGACTCTACCTTGATGGCTGACTAATACCCGGTTATTGGTGCCATTGAAATTCACGGAATTAATGGTGCTTAAGACTACATCCGAATAATACAACACAGAGTTCTCATAGTCATAGGTCAAAGCTATAACATTGACCATAGTGGCAGTATCTCGTATGGCCTTAATAGGACCGTTTTTATTCGCATGATCCGTAAGATGGACACTTTCAATCGTGCTGCGATAAGAGAATAGGAGAAAACTGTCATATGGTTCGCACGAAGCACCGTCGGCGGCCAGACGACTATGGGAGCAGGCACATATGGCAGTGGTTCCATTGAACAAACACAATTCCTGGCAGCCGCCGTTATTCTCGGCACATTGATTAGTGCCCTTTTGCAAACGTTTGGAAAAAATCTTCATGTCCTTAATGGAATTACCCTCAAAAAGTTTCAATTCAACGAAATTGCTCAAATTGGCAGAATTGGCCACTTTGAAGGCCCCTTTGTTGTAATTGTTGTCGGTCCAATAGATATAATCCCCCAGTTTAGCTACGGCGGTGGGATATTCCAAACTATGATTGAGCAAAACCTCTTTCAGATTGCCGTCGTAGTCCACTTTCATAATGGACGGCTGGACTATAGAGTTCTTTGGCGTTTCACACCAATATACTTTGGTAGCATCGATGTCCAAAACCAAACTGGTAACGATTTTCTGATGATTCACTAAAATGAACGGCTGTGAACCATCCAGTCCCGTTCGACCTATAACACCATCAGCTACGTAGAAGAGAAGACCTTGCACCGGGTCCACAGCTAAGGCACTGGGTTTGTTTACATTCGAGATGACAACGTGACGATGAGAGCCATCCATGCGGGATACTTCAATCACGTTGCGTTTCACGTCGCTGATATAGATATTCTCGGCTACCCAATCAATGGCAATGCCGCCCAACCAATCCATTTGTTTGTTGTCCATCCACTCAGGCGATTGGATGATAACAGACCGTTGGGTGCCATCACGTTTAATGCGAGAAACGGTACCACTGTCGTTATCACCCCAGTACAGGAAATCTTCAGCGGCATGGTAGTCGATGAAAGAAGCCAACGAAATGCGGGAAATGGGTACAAGAGCCTAGAAATTCCAGAAAATCTAGCTATGAAACCGTAAAATAAAGAGACAAAGTAATTACCAATTGTTGGCCTTGATCTTCCTTGGGCTTATTTGGGTCATACACGTCAATGCCCTTCAGTTCATGGTTAGTATAGAACAGGAATTCCTCTTTACCAATACACTGGGTGGGGTTAGAAGGATTCACACTATAGCCTATGGAACAACCACAAATATGGTCCTTGTTTGAGGTGGCCAAGCACAGGTGAGAACAGCCACCTTTTAAGGGGCCAGCGCAAGTATTAGCCCCCTGCTGAGCCTCGGCATAGAACATTTTCAAATATTGGATACTCTTTGTATTCTTCCTCAACATAAAATACTCGGCACAGGCATCCTTGTCACATGACATTATGACGCTTTGGATATTCTCCGGAAAGTAGAGTGTGCCATTGTATACCGTCACTGCGCTAATAGTCATAACACTGCTGGAAGCCAACACCACATGATTGGATTTGGCAGAGATGTCGTAATACGAAATACCCGAGTTATCGTAGACATAATACAAACGCAAGGAATCAAAGTCCATGGTGAGGGAAGCCAATGTTTTGTTATGTTCACATATAAGACTGCGCTCGGAACCGTCCAGATTACTTTGCTCGATTTGCCAGATTTGGGAATTGCGGGCCGAGGAGATCCAAAACATCTTGCCACTGTGAGTAAAAGAAAATGATAGTCACATTTCACGGGAGACACTTCTCATCTGAGTTAACTTACTTAACTGGATCCAAGGCAATGCTCTCTACCATGTTTAGATCTTTTAAAATTTCGGTTACATATTCCCCCCTCAAATTGCTGGCCCATATATCACTTTTTGCCTTCCCCGTCGAAAAATACATGTTATTCGCTATCCAATCGACGGCAAAGCCAAAAGGATTGTGTATATCGGTATTAATAATTGTATCAATGAGGCCATTAGAGATTCCGGCGGTTTTAATCTCATTCAACTGCACGTCAGACCAATAGAGGCGACTATCCTCGACGGTGAAGTCAATGCGTTGGGGAGCCAAAACCTAAAACAGTAGAGCTTGGAAAATATTCGAAATTTATGGGGCTTTTTAATCAAATACTTACCTGGGGCGACTGTCTTATGGTGGGTATAGTATGATGCGTTGGTTGCATTAGATCTATACCTCGGATTTCATCACCCATAATGAAGAGCAATACTTGCTCGTTTGCAACGCAGGTGCGATTATTTGTGGGATCCAAACGCATGACATGGGGACAAGCGCACTGATAAGTATTACGCACACTTTGAAAAGAAATACGATCATAATTAGAAACAAACAATGGATCGTGCTAACACTTACTCCAATAGACATAAATGTGAGCAGCCGCCATTATTTGCCCCGCAGGGATTCTCAGCCTGAGGCTGGCGACTTGAATGCAAGACTTGAATACCAAACGGTTGAGTTTGTGTCCTTTGAATAACCTGAATATCAGTACCATTCCACTTATTCGCTCTTATCACCGATGTCGTTCGCCAATCTGTCCAATACACATAGTTTTCAAACACCGTAATGGCAAAAGGATGGGACAATATTTCGCGGTCTTTCAGAACCAGATGGATATCTGAGCCATCATATTTGACGGTGTATATGGAATCTGATTTGGCATCAACCCAGTATACACGTTTTTGGGTATAATCTAAAGACAGACCGTTGGGCCAGCCAGCCGAAACCTGTGAGGTAGTGGTTATAGGCTGACGATGCTTGCCCGCCATTGAACAGCGTTCGATGCGAGGATAATTATCATCCCAGTCGGTCCAGAATAGCAAACCCTCTCTAGGATCTAGAGCTATAGCTCTGGGGCTCTCCATGTCTCCGGCTATCAAAGTTCTTCTAAAGCTACCATTTAGCTTGGCCACTTCGATTTGATCCAAGTTTGAATCAATCCAGTACAGATTCATGCCGATCCAATCTACTGCCAGACCCTCCGTGGTCGACAGACCCGAATGAACGACAGCTTCTACTTTGTGTAAAGACTCACCCACCAATTGACCCCTATAGATTTTGTCATCCATAACATCGGTCCAGAAAATCTGACTGGATACATTATTGTACAAAAAATCTAATGCTATGGTGTTCCTTAGCGAAGTGTAGAAATTGCTGATGGTCGATTTTTTTAAATTCAAGCCTCGGATTTCTTGGCGGTTTGTGAAAATCACATAAGGATCATCTTCAGCGGTGCTCTTGCATGTGAAACGATCGTATTGCAAATCAAAGCCCTCAAAGCATTTGCATTCGTAACCTTTGCCTTTGGAGGCACAGATCTGAGAACACGAATCCCAGTGATCACAGGCATGTTGCATGCTACACCTCTTGCCATTAGGCAGTAGATACATATGCTGCGGGCAAGTACAGATGGTACCTTCGGGAGCATTGTGACAGTAATGAGAGCACTCATTGGCATGTTCACACAACTTATCTGCACACAGAAAGCCCTCATCGGTGGTATCCTCACAATCTATCTCGCCATCGCACAGCTGTTCCACGGTGATACATTTGTTCGATTCGGCACATAGGCGATCGGGGGCCTCACATATTACGGTCTCGTTGAAGTCGGTGGTAATGGTTTTGATTTGGCTGCAATTCATCTCATCCGACTTGTCGAAACAATGGGGTATCCCATCGCAGCGAAAGAAGTGCGGTATACATTCGAAAGGGTCCGAGCAGCCGAATTCGAAAGGACCACAGAAGTTAGCCTCACCCAAATCGATAACGTGATGATCGGATTTTGTCTCATTGCAATTAGCTTCATCACTGAAATCAAGACAGTCGTTGATGCCATCACACATGTGGGTTTCATCGTAGCAGCCAATGGGAGTGCAATAACGTTCTCCGGGACCACATTCAAATTCACACGATTGCTCATCGGAATTGTCACTGAAAAGGTAAACATTAAAAGGAAGATTGCAATTAAGATGAATCTTGAATAATACCTTCACTCCCTTCTTCCGCGAACACTTACCCACACTGGTCTACTCCATCGCAGACTTCAGAAAATGAGCGACACGCACCGTTGCGGCATTCGAATTCAGGACATTTGTCATCCAGCAAATCGTAACCGTACTCATCCGACGAATCGTCAGGTCCACAGTCCACCATACCATCGTTCACCCACGATAGCTGGATGCACTTACCGCTCTTGGCACAGGTAAACTCATTCGAGTTGCACGTATGGGTCTCGCAATTCTTCTGATCGGTTCCGTCCAGACAATAGCTAATGGCACTGCACAGCAGGGACCGTTGATAGCACCGGTTATTGCAGGTGAAATGTATATTCAAATCACATTTCTTGGGATTACAGGGTCCACCGGCAGCATTGCTCTCATCACTGCCATCATCGCAATCATCGAAACCATCGCACAAATCTTTAGCGTCGACACATTGCGACGATTTTAGGCACTGAAAACCGGCAGTACAGTTGTTAGGCTTTTCCTCGCTGTCCTGGGGATATGGAATGCACTGAGTACCCGTGCCATTGAGTGAATATTTATCAGGGCAACGGCATATCGATTGACTTGGAGTGTTGAAACATATACCAGGACATTTAGATTTAGCACAGCCATTACTCGTGCCCACAGTTTGGCTACTGATGTCAAAGACTCTCAACTTGGAGGTCCGGCCTCTTTCCAAGGAGAACAATTGAGAATGACTGTTATTTTTTACGGTACCATTAAGGTGATGGGTGGAAAAGGTTCTGATTGTGCCGGTTTTACTATCTGCCCAGTAGATAGTGCCTTTATGATAGGCGATGGACATGGGGGGAAATTGGGTATCCTTGAAAATGATCTCACGATCCTTGCCATCAAAGCTCATACGTTCAATAGTTCTTGCTTTAACATCGCACCTGGTAAAAAAAACAACAACAGTGGTAACTTGATTACTTCGTATTAATTAATTTGATAACTTGTCAATTTCATAACCCGATACGATGATCGATTGTTAACTTAATAGCCTGATGACATTAAAATGTAATAGCCTATAATAGCTTGGCAAGATGATAACTAGTTAGTTTTACAAATTGGTAACAATTTGGCAAGTGCGGCGCAATGGCGCCACTATCGTTCACATGATCGCAGGTTCAACCCCGCATACAGTCACCTATCATTATTTGAGCGGCGGCCACCTCGCTGTGTTTGACAAACACTTCGAGTAGTCGAGTAACCGATAAGTCTTGTAAATGCTCCTCAAACTGTGACGTTTGGAATCGTCGTTACACTGCAGGTCCGGTTCAGTGAATTTAAAAATAGAATGGGTGTAAGCTCACTAAATGTGAGAAGCTTTCCCATGTCTCATTTATCAGATGCAAGGGAATTTGTTTTATTGTAATAGTTTGGCAAGTAGACAACTTGATAAATTTATAGTTTGATTACTTGAAAACTTCATAATTTGAAATATGTATAATTTCATAAATCTATAAGTAGTTTTTTAGTAATATGAAGACTAGATAATCTGTAAAATCGTTGCACTCGTAACTTGGTAAATTCCTGTTTTGGTATTTTATTAATTTGACAACTTGAGAGATAGGCAACTTGAAAAGTTGGTACCTTGATATCATCTTTACTTAGTAACCTGCTGATTAACTGATAATTTGCTAACTTGTAGACTTAATAAGTTTGTAACTTGACAATTTGTTAAATACGTAACTTTATAGCTGACGATTTTGATAAATGGGAAACTTGTTAGTTCACTGGCGAAATGTGGAGAATTTTAGCTGGATGTCTTGATAACTTGTTGCCTACACAAGTTGGTCTATTTACGGTACTTCTCAAATATTTCGGATCTCAGTTTAATGACTTCACTTACCAGTATAATTTTTTATGTTGTGCATCCACATACAAACTCAAGGGCCACGTCATAGGATTATCATCAGTGGATTCTACTAACATTTCTCTATGGGATCCATCTATCCAGGCTCTGTAGATTGAAGCTTTCTTTTCGCTGGTTGTCCAATGAGACCAGAACATGTAACCGCTAGTGGGGTCTAACGCTAAGCTCCTGAATACAAATAATGGCAAATTTTTATTACACGAAGCTAGAAATGTTATAGCTTTTACTCACATCGCTTCATTCCTCATAGGCAATGAAACCATTTTCGACATATTCGAGACCGGAGCAACATAAATGTACTTCAGACCACCCCAGTAGATGTTGCCCGACAGCCAGTCGTAGGCCAATACTGAAATATGTTCATTGTCATTTGCTAGTACGCGGCGTCCCGAACCATCTATGGATTGGCTAAATAAAATATAACCACTCCTGAAACAAAGCAAAAGAAAGACAATCAGTGACGACATTAAGGGAACAGCAGACAGAGGAGGAAAAGAATAACTCCACTCCACCCACTTCATTATATGAACTTACTTCTTCTGTTGCACATAATAGACCAACTTTCGGTGGACATCAATGTCAGTTGGCATAAACCATGTAACGTTATATATGGGCACCATTGCTTCCGCCTCACGCTCCTGTTGATTTAGGGGTATTCCCGCAATACTGGCCGAACGTTTTCGGCCCAGAATAAGGAATTTATCATAGTGGACTAGTTCGCATTCGGTGTTGTTGCGTAATCTATAGCCATGGGAACACATACAGGCAGCACGTGCGAATCCTTTGGTCCACAAAGGCACACAAATTTGGCTGCACATGCCATTGCTGACGCGACAAGGATGGGCCACTGAAAGGAAAAGGAGAGAAAGGCAGACCTTTTTTTGAAATGAGGCTAATGTCGATTTTTATTTAATGCCATATGAGAGGGAGAGAATTTCATAAATCTTTGTGTTTTTCTTTTATTTGACAACATGTTGTCAAACTATGTTGTAAGCGCTATGTAGTAGCAAAAGAATCCTTTAATTGGAATATTAGAATTAGCGAGGGGATAACACATTGCTACTTGGTCTTGAAGTATTTTGTACAAAATTTAGGGAAAATCGAACTACTCTTAGATTGAAGATCGTGGACTTTGCTACCATATATAAAAACCCACACCGCGTATCCTCTAGGAAATTGAGAAATAACTCTTCTTGAAAAAATTTTAAACTTCAACGACAAAAATTTACAATTTTGAGAAAAATGAGACATGACGATTTTTGTTTTTTTTTTTGTTTTGTTTTTTTGAGAACAAAGATTCGAGGACGAAAAAACGTTTAAACTGGAACCTTGGTCTTTTGCTAAGCTTTTTTTACAAGTGATAGAGGGACATACGCTCTAAAGCAGCGAACTCGTTCACCTCAGATACTCTCCGTATGCTACAATAAACTAAATGTTTGAGGGGACGATTTATATCACGCCTGAAAGTACGCAGTGGTTTTATGATGGAGTCCATCGCCATTGTTGTCATATAGTTTATAAATTGTAAATACCATGGATTTGAACCGGAATGATGTCAAACTCAATCAAACAAGAAAAGTGGGTCAATATAAGTGATCTTGATCAAAAGTGGCAAATTATGGTTTATGCCTGGTGATGAATATAAAATATTGCTAAAAATGAGCATCGTTGGGTTGGCAGGCTCATGGAGTTTTAGTCGCTATGAAACACTTCGACGGGAAGCGTAGCGCATTCTGCGTGCGCGCATTTTACGAGAACTCTCGTTCATATATTGCTACTAGGCGACTATATTGTGCTGAATATGGACTACGGCGAATTAGTGAAGCTCCGAGTGCTAATTTAATTAAAATATGGGTAAAGCGTTTTGAAGAGACCGGTTCAACATTTAAACCACAAGCAAATGGTCCACATCTAGGACCGAAGACAATGTTGAGAGAGTTTGGAGTCAGTACGAGGAAATCCACAAATGTCGACTCGCAAAAGATCGTCTGTCTTACTATTATCACGACGAAGTTTGCAACGAATTTTAACATGGATCTTAAACTGCATCCATATAAGCTGCAATTAACACAAGAATTGAAAGAGTCTGACTTCATAGCAAGGCTCGCATTTGCTAATGAAATGCTTAATCGATTTTCCAATTTTGACAATATCCTTTTCTCTGACGAGGCTCATTTCCTTATGAATGGGTTCGTAAACCGTCAAAATTGTCGCTACTGGAACAGTGAAAATCCCAAAATCAAACACCAGAAACCATTGCACAGTCCGAAAGTGACAGTATGGGCAGCAATCTCTGGCAGAGGAATAATTGGTCCTTTTTTCTTTGAAAATGCGCGGGGCCAAAACGTCACGGTTAATACGGAACGCTATGTTGAGATGTTGGACGGATTTTTGGCTCCAGAAATTGAAAGTTCAAGAATAGTGAATCCCAGAACTTGGTTCCAACAAGATTATGTTATTTACATGTAATGTTATTTTTAAAAAATAAACTCCATTTATTACTCTACAATGTCTTAGATTTATTTTAACCATACCTTTTGTATTTATTTTTTAATCTAATTTTTAAATATGCATGTTCTATTGCCCCACCCTGTATAATAATATGCGGTGGTACAGCGTATATTAGTTGGAAAATTAAAACGCAATGAGTTTAAAATTGGAAAGATCACTAAACATTTCTAAAATCTCCACATATTAATACAAAAACAAAGCCTATTTGCGCCAGACTCTTAAAATTCATATTTTCTAGGTTAAAGTTAAGGAAGAGTAAACTCCTCCAATATATTTGTATGGGAGGCTTAGGTATTTGTGTTACATAACACACATGACTCAAAAATACCCATAACGTATTGTTTGACAAGTATTGGTTCCTGGTTTTTCTTTTCGTATCATTTGTTTGCATGTAACACATCGCTTTTCCTATTGTAGGTTAACATGAGCGTTGGAGTACATAAGTATTAGAAGGACACATAAAATCAAGAAATCAAGTTTTTTGTACTTACCCTCTGGCTGTTTCTGACGATGAAATATTCGAAAATCGTAAGGACGTTTTACATCCTTAACGACCTCTTTCGCCTTCAATGTAAATTTATCCATGGCAACTATTACGGTATCACTCCAGGGGGCCAAGTAGACGGTGTTTTCAAATACCTCGACGGCATGCAAGGATTTCAACGGTACATGAGTCTAAAATGGCGAGCAAAAGTATCAGAATGATTTTTTTTTAAATCTTATAAGTAACGATGGCAATGCTGATGAAATGACAAATATATGTTAAGCTATTCCTAAGAGGGGCTGGAAGGGGAACGTCAGAAATTGATAATTGGCCATGAGAAAGAATGTCAGGAATGTAAATATGGAGGGATAACTACTATGAAGATTCTTAAAGTCTGCCAGTAGCAAAGTTATTCCTTCGAACTTCATTTATCGCATATATTTCAATCATTACAATGTTTTCCTCTTTAGTTCGCACATTTTGTAGACGACCATAGACAAAGCGATGTTCACATTACTGGCATGAACTCCGAATAAGGAAATTCCATTGAATTTCACATAACACAGGCAACAGTATTTCATACACTTCAGTTAGTGCAGTATTTTCCTGTTAAATTTACAGTTTGTTAGTTAACAACTGACAACTTGATTGCCGCATTACTTTTGTGAAGCCTGGGAAAGAAATTTCCGTTGAATTTCATACAACAGCAACTGAAACAATTTATACTCTTCTGTCATTAGATTATTTTTCTCGTTCTTTCAACATTCTGGGCATTCACAGATTAATACTTTAAGCAGCTGCAGCTTTAAAAGCAACTCCGCCTTTTTGTTGTTTTCTGCCATTAATTCGCAAAAGTTTTGCTATAAAAATCTTGTTTAATTAAACAACATTAATTAAGGATACATATGTGAGCGATTTAAGGCCATTGATGCTGTTGAATTGCAAAAAAAAAATTCGGTCAAATGGTAGGAAATGCCATGACAATGCTGTAGATTTATGTGCAAAAAGTCCACAAATTTTTTCATTAATATAATCCCAAATAATGGATTTTGCTTACAACATTGCTGTTTCATCATCATCAACATCGTTATCGTTACCAAGAAATACAACCCGCATAAGCCACAACCCAGTAGTCATTAACGGACACGGGCTGGTTATGTTCTTAACCATCGCAGCCTCTATAAGGCCTATATAATATTTTATACAAGTGAAGCCCATCCTCCACCCTTTTTTTCTTTAATCAATACTTACATCAGTGGTTTTTTTCATAGCCCAGCGATTGCGTCCTTCGTAGTCAACTCTCTCCACGAAATCCTTATAGATATCAATCCAATAGACATGTTCATTGGGTAAATCCAATGTCACACGACTGGGATAGTAAATCCGTGTGGATACCAATACCGTGCGGTTCGTGCCATCCAGATTCGCACGTGACAGGCTGGGACTCCATTCGGTGAAGAATATGAAACTGCATCGGAGACATTGAAATCACAGCAATGAGTTCGCGATGGGCGAGAACAAAGAGAAAGGACATTATAAATAATTACATAACAAATAATTTACATAACAATCATGAATTAGTACAGTCGCAAACCGTCACCAGACACCAGCGAAACAATATTAGTATTACAGTGTTAAAAAGGAGAAGGTATGGAATGGTCGAGAAATGATCATAAAACATCCCAGGATTAATACACAGATGTGTGCTATAACAAAAACCTACATATATTTTGTTTAAAAATTGTTATCTTTTAGACTTGTCTGCCATTTGTATTTAAATTATGGTGCTTTAAGTGCTGCTACGAACAAATTTCGGGTTTTAATTTAACATGACCTATTTGATGGAAACTCTTGAACATCGTAATCAACCACTTACTGCTGGTTTGCTGATTTTAAACAGGTCGTACGTGCACTAATGATGCGGAATATGATCGACACCCAAAGAATCTAGAAAATGTTCTCAACAATTTTGATGGGAGCTTTTAAGATATGGCTGATCTCCCAAAATATATGTGAAAAAGTCAAAAAGTAAGTCAGAAACCTACAACAATTCATCCAGAAGTTATTGTCCGATAGAAAGGTATGATAGAAAATCAATGCCATTGGGTCTTCGGTTACAACAAGTTTTCTTCATTCAAAAATTGAATTGATTGAATTAAACTGAGACGAACTTTATTTTTACAGGCTTAGATAACAAGTGAATAGTAATTTTCCGAGAGAGAATAGAAAAGACTAAAGAAAGCATTTAAGAGCACAAGTTGATATCTTTCGAACTAGAGAGCAACACATATATGTATGAGGGCGACCCAAAATTTGCCGATCTATGGTGCCAGTTGTTTGAAAAACAAATATTTTGGTGAACAGTGGTAATTTTATAAAACATATGTTTTAAATTTTAAGGCGCCACGCTGTTTAGTATTTTTATTAGAGCCATTAACAGTAAACGATTTCAGTGAATTTGTAAACATGGAAAAAATTCGTCACCGTTATGTAATCCAATATTTCCATATAAAAGATTATACTCTGGGGAGTCTGCTCCTTCGTTTATGATTATAAAATATTGGATAGCGGAGTTTAAGCGAGGCCGTACAAGCTGCCAAGACGAACAACATAGTGGTCGATCAATTGCCGTGTCCCCGCCAGACACGGTTAAGAAAATCCATAAAATGGTATTGGATTATCGTGGCTGAAGGTACATGAGCTAGCTGAAATTATAGGCATTTCAAAAAGTGCTAGACATTGTATATTGATCGAAGATTTGAAGGCGAGATAGCTGTGCGCAAGTGAATTAATGCTTCGAATTGCTTCATTATGCATTTCATTGGCCAGATTTAGCATCATCGGACTGTCCTCTATTTCCGAATCTGAAAAAATGGCTCGGTGGTAAAAGATTTGTCAACAATGAACAGGTGGAGTTTGCGATTGATGGCTATTTTAGGGAGTTCGACAGTTCTTACTATAAACAGGGTATAGAAGCTATTGAATATCGCTGGAAAAAGTGTATCGAGCTAAAGAGAGATTATGTTGGAAAATAAAGAACATTTTTCCCCAATTTTTTTGAGTTGTCTATGTTAGGCTGACTAGTTTTGGCACCGCCCTTATACACAGGAAGATGAAGGATGAGCGGAAGGGTGTAGTGTGTTTTCAAACTTCTGTAATTTCCCCACGACCTCAGATTCTGATTTTAACTAAAATATATCAAAGGAAAATGTATGTTCCCAATTTTATATCATAAATTAGCGGGGAAAAAATATGCCAAAAAAGTACCGGGAATAGTACAGCAAAATGCCAATTGGAGGTCTTCAAAGTTGGCCCCATCTGATATAATGCATTCATGCCAATGAATAATCTAAGCACCCAATTTTTTTCTGTTTCCTTTCTTCTTTTCCCACTAATAATTCTCTTTTATGTCTTCTATCTACGATATATTGAATTTTAGAAAGGAAGAAAGGTAAACGGATCAAATTTTTTGCTATCACAACTGCCACATAATGCCCAGTTAATACTTTTCATTAATCGTCTGACTTTGCTGCAAAAATTGCAACTGTGCAATACCGATATAATCAAAGAAATTAGTCAACATTACTCTGACAACGTGATTTTTCGGTTTTGGTTCAGTTGAAAGGCGCCATACCGAAGCTTGTTGACTGATTTCTATGTCAAACTCGTAAATTCTTTATTCGATTGTAAGTTACAATGTGTTTCATGAATGTAGAGGGAGGAACTGACCCATTTTAGTATGTCTTCAGCGATCTTTACGCGGTTGAGCCTATGAAAAAATTCAAGACTTTTGGAACTACTCGAATAGCAACGCGTTTTATACTCAAACAATCCTAAAAAATGAAAAGAGTAGACACAAAAAGTACATTGGTTATGTCTCTCCCAAACTTAAATGTACTTAAAGATATCGTAATACAGTCCTGCAGCCTTGAACTGGTTTGGCTTTACCATCAAATAAAAGCTGCCTTTAGCTATATGATACTTGCGACATTTGGTTGAGGTCGTATAATATTTTCCATCCGTGCAAAGGATGTATCTCTCACCTCTCATCTCTGCGAAAAATGAAAGACTCGCTATTAAAAGTTAAGGTAATGATAACTGTTTTCTTGCATTATCGCGATTTTGTGCACCCTGAATTCTTGCCAGAAGATTAAATGATAAATAAAGCATATTATCGGGGCTTTATGCGTTGTTTAACAGAGTTGTTACAGATTTGTGGAAAAAAGAGTCAGAGAGCTTTAATTGTAAATGGATTTCTGGCAAAAAAAAAGAAGCTCAACAAATATTACCGAACAAAACCACATATTGACTTGATAAAGCTGCGACTGTCTTCTTCCACTTTCGAATTCTAAATTATCACTTCGGGATGCCCGTTGTCAGTACCGACGGGGGCTAAACTCTTTTCCAGCGGAAGCCGCCTAGTTTGAAGGCTATACAATAAGTTTGAATAAACAATAAATATTTTGTATTTTGTTGGCCAATTGCCGGTACCTTTTTAACAGGATATAATATTGCAGAACTATTGCACATTCCGAGATTTTTTTAAACTGCTCTCCAAATCTTTAAGGCATTTGAGGCACATTTTAGAGTTTTCCTATAACGCCAAATTTGTTAGACACATTACCTTTTGAAGATGGAGAATGGAAGCTACATTTCTTATGTATAAGAACCATCCTAGTATACGACACATACGGTCAAAATAATAAGTACATCATAACTTTTTTTAAAGGCTCGTAGACGAAAATTTTTAAATAAAAAGAAAAAAACAAATAATAGTTTCCTTTGTCATAGCATTAGAAATGAAATAAATACTAAATTAAATTCAGTATTTTTCAAAACGCAAGAATATGATCAAAAAACATTGGACAAAATAATAAGTACATTTAGTTAAAATAAGCCAAAAAGTAAAAAAAATTAATGGGTCTATTACGGAAGTCAACCAAACTTCAGTTGCGTTGTCAGCTGGTAACGCAACCAAAATAATAATTGGTATTATGTATGGCAACTGTTGGTAGTTGCCGTCGATAATAGTGTTTTGCCATTTCGGCAACTGAAAATATTGTAAACAAACAAAAAGTGCATACAATTATGTACGATGATTAGCTCTGTTGAACTTTTTTTTGACCAAGAAAACGATGTTCAGGACGTGGCATCAATTAGAAGACGTTTGAGAGACCATTCGAATCCATTAGAATTGCCAAATGCACTGTAAGTAGATGTTTTTTTGTGTTTAAAATAATTCTCAGTAATCAACTGATTTTCTTAGTTTTAAGGCATATTTTCGTCTTCCAAAAGATGCCGTTGAATACTTAGTAGAAACATTAAAACCTGGTCGGTGGTGCTTTTAGTTTCCCCAAACAGCCGGATTCCTCGTGCTAAATTTGGGTTAGCTTCCATTTGAGCAATTAACATTTCAAATTGTTGTTTGCTTGTAATTTTAACCATCATGGAAGCCTACAATTACACAAAAACACACATTTATATTGATATTATCACTAATTTATTTAAAATTTTTATATACCACACAGCAGCAACCACAACTAACTAGTTGCCGCAAAACACATGTTAAGGCAACTGAGGTTGTCATCAGTTGCCAACCGTAATGCAAATTTGGCAACTGCCAACGCAACTGAAGTTTGGTTGCCTTCCGTAATAGACCCATAAGTTTTTTCTACTAAATAGGCTGAGTTAAAAGCCGGTATATCCACCTTTATTTTCAATTATTTTGTTCACTCTTTTTGGCATGCTGGCAATAAGCTTCCTGCAATTTTCTACTGGTATTTCATAACAAAACAAAATTAACAAAATTCCATAATTGATCCTTATTTTTAAAATCCTCCTTTCCAATTCTATGTTTCAACTCTCTCCGAAGATTTTCGATTGGCAACATTATTATCTTGGAACCAATCCTTTACCAACTTAGAAGTATGCTTCGAATTGTTATTCTGCTGGAATGTCCATCTAAGACGCATACTTTCTACAACATAGTTCAACATCGTATTTTGCAAGACATCTTTGTAGTGGAATCTGGTCATAATGCCGGTAATTCGATGTATCGGACCGACACCATGCCACGAGAAACAACCCCAGTCCAGTTCTTTGTAAAGCGAACATGGAATTCCTTACTCTTAGGTCGTCGAACATTTCGGGCACAGTCGTTTCCAAATACATGAAATTTTTCACCATTTTTTTCACCGTCTCCTCCGGACCAACTGGAATGACTTCTTGCAAACGCCAATCTAGTGTTTAAATTTGTTTGTCTAAGCAAAGGAACTCTTCTGGCTATCCGTCCTGGCTATCCGTTCTGGCTATCCGTTCTGCTGAAACCGCTCTTGAAGACACAAACGGCTCCTTCTTCGCAAGTGTTACAATACGGATATCGGTTGTCTTTCAAGTTTTTTTGGGCCTTCCGCGAGTTTCGACGGGCTTTTTAGGCTTTAAAGCATTTTGTCCAAAAATTATAGACCGACTCATAGTTTTTTTCAATAGAACGAAGACATTGGCCACTTTCACTTTGTCTTGAAACAATTTTTCTCTCCTCCGGAGAACAATATTTTATTATGAGTAAATATAAACAACAGTAAAATAACTAGACTTTCCAAAAAGACTACAGCAAGACTGCGAAAATATTAAAGAATTGAGCAATGTATTTATTATTTTGACCAAGCATTAAAATCATACCTGATCTAAACTAACTCACAATGAAAACAACGGGGAAGCCCCAGTTGTATTTTTACTTTTAAAGGCATTACCATATTAAATTTATTTAAATAAAAAAGAATTCCCATGTTTACTTTCCGTTAAAATAACTAAAATTAAATATAAAGCAAAAAGCAGTCGTACTTATTTTTTTGACCATACTCGTATGTGTATATAGGTTTTTTTTAAGCATGTGTTAAGGACTTGTCTAGAGTGAATTTAGCCATCGAATTTTATTCAAATCACAGAAATGTTAGAAAATGATTGTTCGATCTCTATGTTAGCTTTACATATACTATTCATTGTTACACTGCCCCCCCCTGTATTCATACATACCCTTTGGTGGGATCCAGTACCATTGATGATGGATTCTGGACATCCTTCAGTATGATGCTGCAATATTCCATTGTATTCGTACACATAAATATTAATCCAGGCTCATTACTCAAAAAGTACCAATTGCCAGTTATCCAATCGAGACGTAATTTATCGATTGCTGCAA
This sequence comes from Philornis downsi, assembly GCA_019455685.1. Taxonomy (NCBI): domain Eukaryota; kingdom Metazoa; phylum Arthropoda; class Insecta; order Diptera; family Muscidae; genus Philornis; species Philornis downsi. The sequence continues at coordinate 151,105 of JAHXMU010000607.1, read as the reverse complement.
AAACACAATGAAAATCATGATGAAGATGACGATGATTGCGACAGTAATTGCTACAACATTGACTACAACTACAAAAACACACATACACGCATGCACACACAGAGAGAGAGAGTAACAAATAACATTTGCACATTGATGTTGGCCACGTGTAAGGACAGCACAAATGTGATGTTGAACATGGCTTAAACAGTCATTCTCTCACTCAAACATCCACTCACACGAATATTGCTAAAGCATGGCATAGAGAATAAGAACGAGTTACTTGACAAAAAGGAAACTGAAGCAGAATTCATGTACGATATCCTTTTGTGTGTAGCAACTCTTGGCCTTTTTCGATTGCCTTAACCATGACAAAGCTACCAACGGAAATCAATTGTCATTCATTGGTCTTGGAATATCGGACATTTTGTTACTTACAATGCGTACTGGATATTAGTTCCGGCAATGCCATTGTCCATGTCACATTCAAATCATCGATGCGATAACATTTCATACCGACCGCTGTCCAAGGCCTCGTGAACATGGTACACAGTGTACGATTGCGATGCCATATCTCAATGGCCGAGATTTCGGTTAAATTTAGAAGACCCAAAAGGCTGCCATCATTAGGATTAATGCGTCGAACATCCGTTTGAGTGAGAAATATCAATGAGGCTGATTCATCCTTGGGAACTGTGGTCATGAAGAAGGAAGAGAATAAAAACGTTATCAAAGTTAAAGCAATGTCGTAAATATGGATTCAAATGCATCTTAAATCTATGGATGATTTTTTAATCGTATTTTTTTTAAAAATCGAATAAAACACTCAAATTTGCATTACATATTACAATTTTTTTTTTGAAATCGATAAATTGGTCTTTGCCATTTAATTTTTAAAGATAATTGCATGTAAATGTTGTCCGCGGCTCCGTCTCAAAATGTCCATTCGAAAGGTTAAATTTTTCGTCACTTTTTCGAGCATTTCGGCCTGTATTGCACGAATAACGCGTGTTATGTTATCCTGTAAGGCTTCAATAGTGTTCGGCTTGTCCACATAGACTAACGACTTGACATAACCCCACAAAAAATAATCAAGAGGCGTTAAATCGCAAGATCTTGGGGGCCAACTCACAGGGCCAAATTGAGAGATAAACTGCTCACCAAATGCATCCCTCAACAAATCCATAGTTTCGCGAGCAGTGTGGCATGTTGCACCGTCCTGATGAAGCCCCATGCCAACCAAGTTCAACTCAGCCAATTGGAGCAAAAAAAATTCCTTGTGGTTGAGTAACACATGCCCAATCGCTCAGAACGGCGACGAATTGACATTTCACGATCGTCATTAACACTGGTCGCTATGGCTGCAATAATCTCTTCGGTACGCACTCTACGCATGCGAGTCGATGGTTTTATGTCCAACAAAATTTGATGCGAAATTTGGAGATAACAGCACGAATTGTTGATTTGGCAGGTCGATTATGACGACCATAAAATAGTCGTGTCAAACGATGCACATTTGTCACAGAGCACGAATTTTGGTAATAAATTTCAATGATTTGCAATCGTTGCTCGTTTGTTAGTCTTTCCATGATGAAATAGCAGAGTATACTATACACTTTTCACTTTGACAGATGACGTTTGGACGCCATTACCAACCAGTGCTGCCAACCTGAAAACTTAAATCTTAAAAAGTCACCCCATAATATTTGCTTGATAACTAGGAAAGCTAGGCATATCTAAAGGGTGTTCCAACAAGAACGCAAGATTTAAATTTGGCGCCATTCGAAGTGTCATTGTTTGACATTTAAACAATTGTTATTGTTTGCTAGTACAAGGTACGAGGTTAGTAAAAATGGAGAGCTACATGAATGAACAACGCATTCTCATTGTGAAATTGTTTTACCAAAATGGTGAAAGTTTTGCGGTTACAGTTCGCAAATTGCGATCAATTTGGGGTCACAATAATGCTCCAAAAGAGTCAACTGTAAAGAGATTAATGGATAAATTTTCCAAAACTGGGTCTGTCTTATGTAAAGACATGTCGATCGATCGAAAATGTCGCAGCTGTATGTGATGATGTTGCTCAAACTCCATCCACCTCAATTTGACACCGAGCTCAGCAAATTGGTGTCTCCAAATCCACTATGCAGCGAATTTTGACGAAAGATTTGCATCATCATGCATACAAAGTTCAATTGACTCAGGAATTGAAGCCAGCTGACCATGGACAGCGAAGGGAGTTCGTTAATTCGATGTTGGAGAGACTGATTTTGCCGATAAAATCTTCTTCAATCTTAGGAGTTGTTAGATGCCAGTTGATAATTTCACTAGAAAAATTGATAGAAAATTTAGCCATTGGAAATGAAATTAAATTGCCAAAATATTTGGGCGACGATTTATTATTATGTTTTCTGTAGCATCCATCGAAAAAGACCGAGCTTTTCTTCTATACCAGAGGACAGGAACAAACTCGACTAACAGGCTTCGGTCATATCAGCTGCCGTCCTTGGAATGCATCACTGTGCAACGGTGATCATGTGCCACTGTCTGGAAATTATGTGTGTCCACATTGCACATTGATATAATACTACATATAGCGATCAGTCAAAATATTAAATTCTTTGGTGATTTTACAATTTACCACAATTTCAGCTTAAAGATTTCATCTTTTTCATATGCATTTTTTTCGCTAATTCATTTTTATTGTATTTTGCAAATAAAGAAACCAAATAATTTGATTTTAAAAGTAATGCGATTTCAGATTGGTTTGGATTATTTGGCGAATTATTCGTCCCTTAGTCTAAACAATTTAGTGAATTTCCGTGTTGTTCTACGACCACGTTTAAATTCATTCGACGTGAAATTTTTCCCATATGCATGATTAACAGCTGCATAAAAATCCATGCTTTTATTTTGCAAATAAGGATAGTACATTATTTGTCATCAAACGTCTGAAACATCTGCTGCCTATCAAAAACTAATGCACCATCACACTATGAACGTTCTCTGGCGAATTACCTAAAAAGTTACTGCCTTGCTTTCAAATGTTCATAAATAAGCATAAGACTTATTCATATTTGCATACTACATTGAAGGCTTTATTTAACATAATTTGAATGCTGCAATTTAGGTTAAATATGCACCGTTTTGTTCAATAACTTGTTGCCATTTTGAGAGTGATTCGATAACATCCCTCTCATGGAAACTTTCGTGCCTATTGGCAAAAAACCGAAATAGTTGATTTTCACAAGCTTCTTTTGAGGCGAATTCTTCAGCAACAAAATCACTTCCCATAGTCAGGAACAAATGATAATCAATTGAATCGAGATCTGCACTATAAGCTGAATGCATCAGAATCTTCCAATCAAGCTCTCGGAGCTCATAGTGGGTAGCTATCGATGTGTGTGTCCTGGCGTTGTCTTGATGGAACAAGACAAGACCTCACCTATTGGTCAAAACTGACTTCCTGTAGACGATCCAATTGTTGTCAGTACAGTTGAGAAATAAGAGTTTGACCGTAGAAGAGTAGCTTATAATAGATGATTTTCAGGAAATTTCACTAATCACATAACAAAATCTGCCTGACTGTGCTGACGGATATGACCACCGTAGGTTCGGTTCACCGCGATTTGAAGACCGTTTTCGTTTGGTGTTGTCGTTAGTGACCCACAGTCACCATCCACTTAAGAAATAGGTCAATATTGTTGCGATTTGCACCCATACATCGAGCTTCTTTTTACCGGAATAGATGAAACGAAATTGCGAGTGATTGACTGTTACGCGTGAATGACTGTTCAGAGCCCTGAACACATTTTCAGCCATCTGACTTTATTGGTGACAAATTTTATTGGCTTTATTGGCGACAAATTTTAAAATATGGCATATTTTTTCTTTGCTTTCAAACAATATTGAGTCAAGCAGTATCAAAACGTATCTTTTTAATGCTATCTAGCATAACCCGATGGCTTAATGCAGGACTAAAAGAAAAAAGGACTACATTTGTAAACCGCAAAGGCAACAATGCTAGGCGTCACACGCTTTTGCAAACTTGGCAGAGAATATTAGAATGAAAGAATTCACAGTTTTGATCTGGCACCTTCGGAAATAGTTTAAATAGAGTATTTTTTTTCAGCATTTTACTAATAAGGAATAGTCATTCTTCTAATCTGTTATCAAAAATAGTTCGAATAGTGGTAGCAGGTTATTAACCAAAATGACACCTGCATTGCAGATTCCAATTAGCTGTTTGAATAGAAAATTTGAAATTTACTTTGAGCAGGAAACTCGAATATACTTCCTTGCCCTCTTAAGAATATACTAGTTTCGCTCCAAAAAGCATTCTCCTACTCTAAAAGCCAGTAAAAATATAAAGGATATTAATAAAGATAAAGAAAATGTGTGAATTTTTTCATTGGTATTATCAGCCTCCAAAGAAAAAAGCACAAATAATTTCGAATGACCACGGCGATCATGTAATAGTACACATAGAAAAGATACATTAGTATTTATTTCGTTCTAAATTTGTTTATTTTTATAAGATTTCCGTTTCTTTATTTGTTATAACAATGTTCATCTTATGCAATTTCTGCACATTTCGTCTATAATTAATTTTTCTTTAAAAAAATTACTGGCGCTCAAAGTGCCAATATCACGCTGTTGTAGTTACCAAAAGGCTAATGACAGCGCGCTCACTTTTTCATAAGCGGCCAGCGATGGTTTGAACCGCGTTAATTGCTATAAGATATTTTCATTAAACAGAGTTTAAAGATAAATCAACAAATTTGCAGTGAAAAGATTTTAAACGATGAGTCATTACGCGCTTTGGGTACTTAAACAAATCGGTAAAAAGCATTAAAAGCTTTAGCTACACAATCGCATAAATAAATAATATGCGACGGTCAACGTCTTAAGGAATTCTTTTCACCGATAATGAAGTCTTCCTGAACATATATGATGCCATTTTCCGTGTCATATAGTAATATATTTTCTTAAAATTTGAAATGCACATACAACATACTGAAGTTGTTCAATAAAAAAATTAAAATAGCCACAATTACGGTATTTGTATTCGGTAATATTTTCTGTATATAAAAGGTGTCCCAACAAGAACGCAAGATTTAAGTGACTGGTGCAGCAATTGAATTGTTTCTCTGGCTGTATGACATGTGGCGCCGTCTTGTTGAAACCACATCATTTCACGATACCGAACACCATTGACTGTTTGCACTTGACATGCCTCATTTTCATAAAAAAAAGGTTCAATGATTCCTTCAGCCCAAAGTCCTTCTCGTGAATCACTCAAGGAGTTTCCTCACCATAAATGTGACAATTCTGCCTATTGACGAAAACATCAAGATGGAAATGGGCCTCGTCACTGACGATGATTTTTATCGGCAAAATCAGCATTTTCATGAAGATGGAGACACCAATTTGCTAAGCTCGGTGTCGAATTGAGGTGGATGGAGTTCGAGCGACATCATCACGTACAGCTGCGACCCTTTCGGTCGATCGACCTGGTCGAAGGCGCGTTGTTGTCTTTACATCACTAACAGACCCAGTTTTGCCAAATTTATCCATTAATCTCTTTACAGTTGACTCTTTTGGAGCATTATTGTGACCCCAAATTGATAGCAATTTGCGAACTGTTGTCGCAAAACTTTCACCATTTTAGTAAAACAATTTCACAATGAGAATGCGTTGTTCATTCGTGTAGCGCTCCATTTTTACTAACCTCGTACCTTCTACTAGCAAACAGTAACAATTGTTCAAATGTCAAAAAATGATACTTTGAATGGCGCCAAATTTAAATCTTGCGTTCTTGTTGTAACAACCTTTATTATTGGAAGTTTGTTTTGAAATTTACTTTATTCAAAAAATATTATTCGTGCTCCCCAAAGTATGCAACGTTTTAATCTGGTGTCAATGCATTCTCGCATATGCAAACTATTATTGAGTACACAAATTTCCCCTACTGCAAACTATATCGACTATCATTTGCATAGTCTATATTCATGATTAGGTTAAGGATACATGTCATTGCTCTTGTACATAAGGATTCCATTGACTTTGGAAATTGTCAATGCATTCTTTAATTGTCCGATGTCATGTGTCATTTACATGATTACACCTTTCATTTGGAGATTTTTAATGAAACTCACATTGAGGGATTTAGGTTAAACTTATGTAAAAATGAAAAATATAACGAAGTCATTCCTTTTATTTTTACCTTTTAATGTTATTATAAGCCTTATACGATAGTTTATTTGGCATTGTTGTTCATGTTTTCATAATTAATGTCGGCTACTTTTTATAGTCTGTCCATATCAAAGGAAAAATGTGTATTTTATTCAATATATCTGTTATCTCAATAAGCTGCTTTAACGCCCACGTTTGTGAGACAAGTAAAACAATATCCATCACATAATCGTGTAAAGATTCATAAAGGCAAAAGTGTGCATTTGCATTGGAATGCTGAAGTTTTATAAACGGCTATCGGAAAAAATGTCTTGCTGACAGACAGATTTAAGTCAGGTTGATTTCAATATCAGCAAGTTTTAAAAATTAATATCTTTGAGTAAAAATCTTGTTAAATTTACTTCAAAGTCTGAGGAATTTAAATTCCAACTGCCGCGGTGATATACGTCATCCCAGGATCATACCCACTGCTTAACCATCCTCTAATATCCTAACAAACAGTGGTGACACATTGAGGCAACTATCGCCAAAGTTGTACTTGGGAATGAAAAAACGATAGCCGTTCCCATATCGCGATTGGGCAAAAACATGAGGTGTGGTCGTGGAAGTGAGGGTTATAGTTAAGAAAAAATCAATATTAAAGCCAAGCTTTCGTTGTCCTGCCTTATGAGTGGTATATTACAAATTTATAAAACCGCGTAACAATCTATTAGATGCATTTATATTACTTAATATGTTTGTACATTTTGCTTGACTGTGCCTTCTTTGAGCTTTGCAATTTAGTTACGTTACAACATTTTATTAGATGATCTGATTTTGATCTAGTCTCATATGAGTTAATAAGTTTAAAATCTTCAGCCGAATGCAAAATTTTGGACGAAATCAAACAATGTCTTCCGGCAACTCTTTTATAAATGGATCTATGGATCTTGAAAGATAATCACAGTGCAGCATTTTATTGTATGATCCGATATTGACCAAACTTGATACATCTCTTATCTACCCTCAAGTGTGAAACTTCGGGAGAGTCGTAGCGCCTTAATGCGGAATGTATAGGTAGATAGTTGGCCACTCACAGGCAAAAACGGGAAAACAGGGTACTTTGCCCGTCACTAATCTATATAATAGAAAATAGAAAATAATGCAAGCGCCTCGGTCTTCTTCTCCAAGTCGTCATATTAAGATATGTCAGCATTTTATACGACTACTACCTCGATAGTTGTTACACATCCTAGTATTGCCTATTCGACAACGGAATAAAATATACTTCAATTCCAATCATCGAATATGCATTCCAGCAGTCAAAGCGTTTTTTAGATGCTGACTACCGGCTCATAAACCGGTATTAAACAACTCTGCCCGTAGACCATTAGCACACTCAGTCATGGCGCATAATTTGTTTGACAATATTCGAAAATACAGGGTGGGCCATAAGGGTGTTGGCGGTTTAAATATTCAATTAAAAAAAAACTACGAAACATAAAAAAAATATATATTTGTATTTTTAAAAAGTAGAAGCATGGGAATTTTTAAGACTTAAAAATAATGTTGTCCAAATGGCTTCCCTCGGCTGCTTGACACTCTTTGAAGCGAAGTCGCAAATTTTGGAAAACTCGTTGAAAAGTTGTTCTCGGTATTTTGTTACTTTCCTGAATAATGTTCCTCTTCAACTGCTCTAAATTGGTCGGATTATTCTCGTAGACTACCGATTTGAGGTAGCCCCATAGAAAATAATCGCATGGAGAGAGATCGGAGATCGGAGATTGTTGAACCGCTCTAGCATCAAATTGACAAAGTTAAGTCAGTTAT
>JAHXMU010000607.1:121005-138122 GCA_019455685.1 Philornis downsi | reverse complement strand
ATTATTGTGAACAATGAAATGGCAAGTTTTGTGTTATTCAAAATACTATCCACCACTAGTCATTCTTATTTCCCATATTTCTGGCAGTGTACGAATACCACGTCTGTGGAAATTTTCATCTTTTGAGTATACTTATTTAGGAATCAACCGAATTTTTGCTTTCTTCATATGAAGAAAACTTGACTTGACTTGACTTGACTTGAAGTGCAAGTCATGTACAATCGATCGAAATAAGTGATAATCGGAAATGGCAATGCTTGGTGAGTAAGGCGCGTGGGATAGCGCTTCCCAGTTTAGTTCTTCTAAATGGGCTTTGATCTATGTCGTAACACGTGGACGAGTACTGTCATGCAATAGAATAATTATATCGTATCTTGACTAGTATTTTGTGCGGTTTTCTTGGAGTTATCGGTTCAACATCATTAATTGAGCTCGTTAGAAAGCCTCAGTAATGGCTTAGTTCGGTTTTTGCAACTTATAAAAAAAACCGGCATCAAGTTGATCCCTTCAGATATGAAACATGAAATTTTTTCATTGAATATTCGACTCGACCGAAGTCTTCATGATTTGCTCTTCTTTAGAGCATCGTAGTGGGCACTGGTTTCATCACCAATGATTATAAGATCCCATGAATATTCGGCTTGACCAAACCATGACCACATGGACTTAATGATTTGCTCTTATTTAGAGCGTCGTAGTGGGCTCTGGTTCCATCACCAATGATTATAAGATGCACTAAAAAAATTATTTCCATTCAATTTATTCAATATTTCTAGACGTCAGTTATATGGAATCCAATTTCCTTCTTTCAGAAACATTCCCATTGATTTTAAACGATGTAAAATTACTTTTTGAGTCACCTGTAATGAAGCTGTAAGTTCTTCTTGTGTTTCAATTCGGTTCTTCGTACACTCTTGGTCTTTCGCTACATTCCATGATTTCGGTGTCATTCTCAGTGTTCTTAAACATTTGGAATCATACACAACAACTTATTCCAAGTAAGGCAGCTTCGCCACATGATCCTATAAGCAATTAATGTCCCTCAGTTGGAGATTTCTTTATATCACCGAAGTAAATTAAACGTCCCGCATATGACGTTCATTCGGTTCAAAACTCAAATATTCTCATAAGAAAACAAGTGGTGGTGGTTCCACCATAGTAATGGTGGAACTTCATTTCAACTCACAGTACTAAAAGGGACGGTTTGAGCGATAAACTGTTCTTAATATGTTGTCTAATGGATAAACGAAAACCATAAATCGATGTCTCCTTATATCCCTTTGGAAAACCGTATCAACAATGTAGCAAAAATTGCCCAGGTATAGGGTTTAAATGTAACATGCAAAGGAATTGTTATGAATCAGTTTTTGAAATAATATTAGAAAAAATTTTCTTTACATAACTTATCAATCCTCTATCGGTCATTCTTAAGAAGGAATTCATGTATTCTGATTAACAATATAATATACAGGGTAATATTTGGAATCTAATAGAATTTGTTGTTATATAAAAGGTGTAGCAAAAAGAATTCCATTATTCTTGCGTGACATTGAAGGCCTTATTTAACATAGTTAGAAGGATCTAATTTAGATCAATTATAAACGGTCTTATTCGATAACTTGTTGTCATTTTGAAGGTAATTCTATTATGCCTATCTCATAGAAACCCTCCCGCCTCTCTATTAGCAAAAACCTGGGGCAGTCAATTTTCAAAGCTTCTCTTGAGACGAATGGTCTACCAGAAAAATCATTCAATGACATAGACAGGAACAAGTGGTAATCACTTGTTGCCAGGGCTGATCTCTAAGGCCAGTCGCCATCAAAGTGTATGGCCTAGCATTGTTCTAATGAAACACAATTCCTCTCCTATTGCTGGTCACTTCCAGAGAGATGAGATGAGTTTTACAATATGAACATTTGACAGCTGAAGACTAATAAATTTAATAGTTACCTGGATCTTAATAAAATTCTGATTTTTTTAGAATGTCTCAGAACAGAATCGAACATAATATTTGTAGAATTTGCTTCGTTCTCCCCACCCCTACAGATATTATTTTAAAACTGTCTGACGACTAATGTGTTGAAATTGTTGAGAGTACTCGTAGATTGGCCACTCTAGGTAGTTGCAAGAAGGTGGATCGCTAGTTATGTTCATAGTTTGAAATGCTAATTTTGTGGAGATTATACTTTAGCTGAAGCATGTACATTAATTTTTAAGTATTTTTCTTAAATCAATTGCTTGCATTATTGTGCCGTCCAACTTTTATATCGCAACAATAAAATCTGTTCTAAAATTTCCGGAAACTGGTCTATAAAACTCGAAATATTTATTAATCAATTAAATTTATTGCAGCGTCTAGGCTCCTTCCGAAAACGACTGTCAGTGAGTAATTAAATTACCGGAAACGAATGACTTCAAACGGAATTTTGAATTTTGGAAAGAACGAATTTTGTTCCTCAAATACCGCATAACGCTCAGATAATATTCGTTATTTAACGTCTGACCTTCTTGCAAGAATTTCAATTGTACAGCACCGCAATGATCAAAGGATTTAGTCAATATCATCTTAACTTTTGACCGGCTTTGAAGCGGTTTTTTCAATATCGGCATCATTTGTTATTAACTGCCTGATCTTCTGTCAAGAATTCCAAGTCCACAGCACTGCAATGATCAAAGGAATTAGTCAAAAATATCTTGACTTTTTATCGATTTTGATGTGGTTTTTTTCAATAACGGCGCCATTCGTTATTTACGATAATATCCGTTATTTACCATCTGATCTTCTGATTTAGTCAATATTATTATTTTGATCGATTTTGATATGTTTTTTTTAATATCGGCGTCATTCGTTATTTACGATAATATCCGTTATTTACCATCTGATCTTGTGATTTAGTCAATATTATTATTTTGATCGATTTTGATATGTTTTTTTTTAATATCGGGGTCATTCGTTATTTATGAAAACATTCGTTATTTACCATCTGACCTTCAGTCAAGAATTCCAAGCCCACAGCATTGCAGTGATCAGAGGAATTAGTAACATTACCTTAACTTTTGATCGATTTTGATGTGGTTTATACAATATCGACGTCATTCATTATTTGCGATACTATTCGTTATTTACCATCTGACCTTCTGTCAAGAATTCCAAGTGCACAGCACCTCCATGATCAAAGGATTTAGTCCACATTATCATTTTGATCGATTTTGATTTGGTTTTTTCAATATCGGCGTCATTCGTTATTTATGAAAGCATTCGTTATTTACCATCTGACCTTCTGTCAAAAATTCCAAGTGCTCAGCACCGCCATGATCGGAGGATTAAGTCAATATCACCTTGACTATTGATCGATTTTGATGCTGTCTTTTCGAATATCGGCGTCATTCGTTATTTACGATAATATTCATTATTTACTATGTGATCTTTTGTCAAGACTTTTAAATGCACAGCATCGCAATGATCACAGGATTTAGTTAATATTACCTCAATATCGGCGTCATTCGTTATTTACGATAATATTCGTTATTTACCGTTTGATCTTTTTTCAAGCACTCCAAGCGCTCAGCACCTCCATGATCAAAGGATTTAGTCCACATTATTGTTTTGATCGATTTTGATGTGGTTTTTTTCAATATCGGCGTCATTTGTTATTTACGATAATATTCGTTATTTAACGTCTGAACGGAGTTATGATCAAAGCATTTAGTCAATATCACCTTGACTTTTGATCGATTTTAAAGGGGGTTTTTTTCAACATCGGCGTCATTCATAAACCTTCCGACTGGTTTGCAAGTCGAATTCCTGAAATTCGTCTTATGAAGGTAGTGCCGGAATTGGCTTGCTGTAGTATATCTTCAGCGACCTATATATGACTGAGTTTTTGCCAAAAGAAATTAGATTTTCAGAAATATTCGAGCTGCAACGCGATTCATATCCAAACAATTATGTAGAATGACGCAAATTGATTAATGGGACACAAAAAGTTCAACGACTATTCCTCTCAAACTTAAATAACGATTTTCAGTTACGGGTTAACGTTTCCACCACTTTATCGATGTCAGCTAGAGCGAGAGCACACCTTCCACCATACCTCGACAGCGTTTTAAAGCAGTGTACCACTAGTGTGCACATATTTTGGATAAAGTTGATTCACTGCAAGCCTTTTCCGACGTTTTCAAAGATTTGGCGTATGAAATTCCATTGGCAACACAAAATTTAAGACAAATTCTTTGTTCAATTATTAAAAACAAAAAAAGAAGAGAAAACAGAATGAATGAAATATGCCAGACCTTCTTACCTTCACTGAGCTTACACGCACTGTATTTCTCGGCTAATTCAGCGGGATTTACAGTTCAATGACGATTGAAAACATCACAGTTTGAGAAGCATTCACAAGACTTGGCGAAGCGTTCGTCAGATACAAATAATAACAGGTGACTACATATACATGCGGGAATGAACCCGCGATCAAGTGAACGAGAGTCGCGATAGTCGGTCGATGTTTTTATCCATTGTAAAACTTGTAAAAATACACTTCAAATGAACTGATAAAACTAATAATAAACAAATTAAATGGGAGATCGCACTCAAATCCAGCATCATCTGTATCAACTTAGTGACGAAAAGTATTTTGCTAATCCCTTGAAGCTGTCCTTTTAAATGATCAAATCCCGGTTTTTTTTTTTTTTTTTTTTTTGGTACAATGTATAAAATTGAAGCTACCTGGCAACACTTTTTGCGAAATGCCCAGCTACAGCACACGGCACATGGCACAATATATTTGCAGGACCAAAGAGAAAAATTGATAATCTGGAAAACATACCACATTTGATTTCATCGTTATCACAATCCCAAACGCCATCACAGAATTTCGATACATCCAAACAAACGCCGTTGTTGCATTCACGCTGATATGAATGACACTTTAAGGTATCTGAGCGACCTGTTAAAAAAATAAAAAACAAAAAGAATGAAATGAAATTTCGTCCTTTTCTCTTGCAATCATTTACAATCAGCAACAAATAGTCGCAATCATTAATAAACTACCACGTGTTGGTTACAGCCTTATGGTTCGACTATGTAACAACAGCGTCTCAGTATTTTATGAATAAACTTACAATTTAACTCATCGGAAACATCCAGGGTGCCACAATCAGGTTCGCCATCACACAGCCAATTGTTGGGAATGCATCTGTGACTCAGAACACATTGGAATTGACCTTCATTGCACTTGGACGCGTTGGCTGTAATGGCAATGGAAAGAGAGAGGGAGAAATAAATTAAAAAGAGTGATCATTATCGGAAACTTTTACTTGTATCGTGGAAGAGCTTCTAAAACAATTGGTATTCATTGAAGTTAATTAAAGAGTTTTTGTACAGTTTTTTTCTTTCTTTTTGGGTGGCCCTTGTTTGCCATTTCGCAGTTAAATAGCTAATATCCTTAATCTGTAATTATCTAATTGACTTTTAAATGTGTTTAGCATTAAAATGAAAAGGACCCAGACACCATATAAAAGCACACGAATAGCCGGACTCGTGTACATGAACATTTGCATTCACATTGTAAATTGAAGCCGGCACTTAGGACCACCAAAAAGGAAACGGAAACTATGCCAAACAAAGCGAATGCATAACAAAATTCCTGCTCATGGAATGAACAAAAAATGCAGAGAGGTGAAAAGGGGCAAGGAGGGAGACAGAAAGGGAGGGGAAAGTTGGAGGAAGAGGTTAGGAAAGTATAAAATTTCCCATGCAATTTGCAAAAGGATTTTAAATGTGTTTTGTGTTTATATATGCAAAATAACTATCCAGTCACTGGATATGATGATGCGCCGGCCGTCTGGCCATCTGCTATGGGAGACGACAACGTGTACTCGCTTACATAAGCGCATTATATTATTCTATACAAATGTAGCTACTTGAAACAGTTTGGGACTTATTCAACGTTATAAAGAAGAACAAAAAAACAAAAATACACAACAAAGCAGTGGTGAAACGAGAAAATAGCTTGAAAACAGAGGTCTGCTTCTATTTAAAATTCAAATTAATTTTGATGCACAAAACAGGATTACATTCTCACTACGTTTGGCGAAGCACCATGGCTATTTAAGAATAAAACTTGGACATTCCACAAATTATTCGGCATAGACGATCGTGTGGAATAGCTAAAAAAGATTTAACACTTCGCTCTTCACATGAATTTAAAAGTCTATAAAGATTTATGCATTCTCCAACTAATACGATTGGCGCCAGAAATTTTGTAAGTAAAGCTCAGCTTAGAAAACACGACAAAATTTTATAAGAAGTGGATACAACTCGAGCTTTAAATTATAACCTTAATGAAACTAAAAATTATTTTTTATTATGCTCTCAAAGCAATGACGCAATGAAGCAACAAAGTCTTTTGTGAATTTAACTTACTTTATTGCCGCCAGAGGGTGCCAGCCGTAAAGGTTTTTAGGTGAAAATTTGTTGGGCATAAAAATTAATTTTTATGGTCCTATGTTTAATGCGGAAAAATAAATTTTTAACCGAATTTTAAGATTTTTTTTGTCATTTAGAAGACAGACTTTGCTTTAGTAAAATCTAAACGCAGTTTGCTTTTTTGACGAAAAGATTATTTAGTGGACAGGCAAACAATCAGTGGAGCATAAAACAAAAAATTCTGAAGAAAAAGTAAAATTTTTATAATCTTTCCGATAATTGAAGGAACTATTTTAAAGATAAAACAAAACCAATCGAAATTCATAGTTTTTATAAGTCTAAAAATTGGAAAAGTTTAAACAACAAAATTGTAGAACAGCTCCGATTTGATATATATAAAATAAAAAATAAAAATAAATTCATCATTTTTCCAATAGATGGCTTTAATAACCCGTTTCTCGCGTTGTGTAAGTGCGATCGATTTACACTAGATGGCATTGGAAAGATAAGATTTCGTTCGGAAAAAACTACTTAGATAGTTTTGAGATTGCTTAGCTTAGTATTGTTTAAACTCCCATTAAAAATAAACATCAGCAAAAAGAAAATACACCCTATTTTACAGTTTTTTATGGATAAAGGCAAAAACACAAGTGAGACGTCAAAAAAACGTGAATAGTGTTCAGGGTCCTGATACTGCAACAGTTAATTAAGCTCAATTTTAGTTTCATCGATTCCAATTCGGTAGTTGAATAGGAATGTCGGTTGTCGTAAATGTCGGTTGAATAACACAGTGCAACATTTTGAAGGTCATCGTCTGGTGCCACCTTGGAACCCGGATATTTTTGAAGTATATACCGAAACTAAAAAAACCCCCAAAGGACTTGGCCCCAAGACATCAAAATTTTTTTTATGGATACCCCAATATTTTCACCCCTGGACGATTTTTTGAAAAAAGGACCATTTTTACGGAGTCCATATTTCATAAACCGTTCGGAATTTTGTTTTTTTGTCTTCAGCAAAGTTGTAGACCTAAACAAGAGCAAAAAACCCCTCAAATAGACCGCCCCAAAAAAATTGCATCCAGTGCATGAAAATTGCAAAAATATGGGAAAAAAGGCTATTTTTTATGATGTTAGCTAGCTTATACAGGCTATTTCGATGAGGTTTATCCAAGCGGTGAAGACTATACGCCAAATTGTACAGTATGTGGCACTTGTTACTCCCACCTTTTGGATTGGTACCAAACAAACCGATTTCCAAGATGCCGATTATGAGCCTGATATTGCAGACGATAAACTAAAACCGCTCGCACAAAACGAAATGTTCTATCTTGTGGCTAAGATGGGCTTATCACAGCGGAATTCGGAGTTTCTAACCTCATTTTTGAAGCGCAGAGGTCTTACAGAGCTTACCGTTAGTGCCTCATCGTACCGGAGCCGTCAAACCGAGTTCCAGAAATTTTACACCGTCGATGCAACGAACACGTTTACCCACTGCACTGACATCGAAGGTTTAGTAAATCAGTTGGGAATGGTGTATGCTTCTGATGACTGGCGATTGTTTATTGACGGGTCAGTTTCAAGTTTAAAAGCTGTGTTGCTGTTTAAAACAAACAACAAGCCTTCAATTCCATTAGCATATGCCACTAATATGAAGGAAACCTATGAGACTTTGGGTAATATATTGATGAAAATCAAATATAGGAGAACAAATGGAAAATTTGTTGCGATCTAAAAGTCGTTAACATAATACAAGGTACTATTTTGTATTTGTGTTTAGTAGTATCCTTTCTCAAATGCTCCTCTTTCAGGAATAATTTCAAATGGTGGTTTCCCTAACTACTTTTGCTTTATTTGCGATTGGGATTCACGATACAAAGGCAATCAGTATAAGCGCACAAACTGGAGAGCAAGAGATGACGTGAACGAAAAAAACCTTAAACTGAAAAATGAACCGTTGATAAAGGACACTAGTGATATATTACTGCCGCCACTCCACATTAAATTGGGAATCGCTTCAAAGTTCATCAAAACTGCTGTTAAAAGTAGTGCTGAAGTTTTTGATTGCTTGAAAACCATATTTCCGAAACTGAGCGAAGCAAAAATTAAAGCTGGTAATCATATAATTTTAATTATAATTAGTTTTATATCTGATTTGGCTGATCCCGCTTTATCTATGTAGATATTAATTTTTGGTAATACATTTTTTTACATTCTACAGGTGTCCTGACTGGGCCAGATATCAGGAAGTTAATGAAAAACGATGAATTTACAACTGTGCTTACAGATAATTACCGAAAAGCATGGGACGCTCTTAAAGCTGTGATTCAGAACGTTTTAGGAAAGCATCGAGCAGAACCAGATGAAGCTAAGAAATTATTGGCAACAATGCTGGAATATTTTGAAAAGATAAATGTCTCCATGACGCTAAAATTGCACTTTTTACATCAACATCTTGATGTTTTCTTAAAACAATTGCCCTCCGAATCAGATGAACAAGGGGAGCGATTCCACCAGATCACAATGCCAATGGAAAAAAGGTTCAAAGGCAAGAAGCTGGACGCAATGCTCTCTGAGGTTTGTTGGTGGAGCCACAAAGTATGCCTGTATGAGGATGATGACGTGGAAGACCCAGGAGACACTGGACTTAGAGATGTGTCTTTGGATCCTCTTTCTTCTTCTAGCAGTGCAGTGTTAGACCATGACCTTCAACCACCACCAAAAAAATTTAAACCTTAACAGTCATCAGTAGCGATAGCAATTGTGTGTTATTTATTTATTTATTAGGTTAAAATGATATTTTTCCCTATTTTGATAAATTTCATATACAGCGAAATAAATTTTTTGGTGAAAACATCATAAAAAATAGCCTTTTTTCCCATATTTTTGCAATTTTCATGCACTGGATGCAATTTTTTGGGTCGGTCTATTTGAGGGGTTTTTTGCTCTTGTTTAGATCTACAACTTTGCTGAAGACAAAAAAACAAAATTCCGAACGGTTTATGAAATATGAACTCCGTAAAAATGGTCCTTTTTTCAAAAAATCGTGCTGGGGTGAAAATATTAGGGTATCCATAAAAAAAAATTTCGATGTCTTGGGGCCAAGTCCTTTGGGGGTTTTTTTAGTTTCGGTATATACTTCAAAAATATCCGGGTTCCAAGGTGGCACCAAATTATGTGTTGCACTGTGTAATGGATATCGTTAAGCCCAACCACCTCGATGGCACGGAAGCTAAATATCGCACAAAAAACCGTTTGGCATAAGGCTGGATACAAAAAGAAACTCGATGTATGGGTGTCAAACGAGTTAGAAGCAGCCAGTTTTGGCCAATAGCAGAGGAATTGGAACACGGTCACAACAACGTTAGGTCACACATATCGACAGTGACTCGTCCAAAGCTTCGAGAGCTTGCTTGAGAGATTCTTATTTTAACTCTTTACAGTTCGAACCTGGCGCCAAGTAATTGTCAGCTGTTGTCGTTTATGTCGCATGATTTTAACAAATTTCCTTTTTTAACTAATTAGCTACAGGTCCTGACTTACATTCTATTTGTAAATAATATGAGCATATTTCGTTTAAAATTCATAGAAATAAATTCCCTTCCATTCCATGAATGAAACATGGCAGAGCTTTTCACAGTCAGTGAACTTACACGCGTTTTAGTTTTAGACTTATAGAATGGGACCTACAATTTAACAACGATTCCAAACGTCACTGTTTGAGAAAAATTTGTCAGACTTATTCATTACTCGAACTCAATTACTCGAATTGTTCGTCGGGCACATCGGTTCTGTTAAATGACCGTATTCGGGATTGAGCCCGCAATCATGCGAACTGTAGTCGCGCGTACTAATCATGGGGCCACTGATGATCTTTTTCAAGTTTATTACAATTCTAATAAAAAGCAAATAATAGAAAGACAGCATTAAAAGACAGCATTTTTTTAGATTTAAGTTTTTCAGGTTGGCAGCACTGGTTGGTAATGGTCCAAACGTAAATTTGGTAAATTGGTTTCGTAAATTGGTCCAAGCGTCATCTGTCAAAGTGAAAAGTGTACAGTATACTCTGCCATTTCATCATGGAAAGACTAAGAAACGAGCAACGGTTGCAAATCGTTAAAATTTATTGTCAAAATTCGTGCTCTGTGACAAATGTGCACCGTTTGATACGACCATTTTATGGTCGTCATAATCGATCTGCTGAATCAACATCTCGTGCTCTTATCTCCAAATTTCGCACCAAATTTACTTTGTTGGACATAAAACCATCGACTCACTCGCATGTGTAGAGTGCGTACCGAAGAAAATATTGCAGCCGTAGCGACCAGTGTTAATGATGATTGTGAAATGTCAATTCGTCACCGTTCTCAGCGATTGCGCATGTGCTACTCAACCACTCAACCACAAGGAATTTTTTTTTGTTTTGCTCCAATTGGCTGAGCTGAACTTGGTTGACATGTGGTTTCATCAGGACAGTGCAACATGCCACACTGCTCATGAAACAATGGATATGTAGAGAGATGAATTTGGTGAGCAGTTTATCTCTCGAGTTGGCCCCCAAGATCTTGCGATTTAACGCCTCTTGACTATTTCTTGTAGGGTTATGTCAAGTCGTTAGTCTATGTAGATAAGCCGAACACTATTGAAGCCTTACAGGATAACATAACAACACGCGTTATTCGTGGAATACAGGCCGAAATGCTCGAAAAAGTGACGAAAAATTGGACCTTCCGAATGGACATTTTGAGACGGAGCCGCGGACAACATTTACATGCAATTATCTTTAAAAATTAAATGGCAGAGACCAAATTATCGATTCCAATAAAAAATTTTAATATATGATGGATATATGAATTCCTAAGGAATTCCTAAGGAATTCATATATTCCATAGGAATTTTCGTATAAAAAATTTTAATATATGATGCAAATTTGAGTGTTTTATTCGATTTAAAAAAAAAAAAACTACGATTAAAAAAATCAACCTTTAGTTCGTCATTGTTTTGGTTTATTAATTGCATTGATATAATTATTGTTATATTCATCTTTTTTGTTGTTTGAATTTACTGAATAATGTACTTGGAGGTCCTTACGATCCGTCAGCAAGTTGCAAATGCAGCCCAAGGGGCTGCTAATCGTTTTTTTTAAACTACTACTACTAAACTACTATTGTAAAGCATTCATTTCCAGGGTGCCTACACTTTCGACCTGATCTGCTTTTATGCCTTTAGCATATTTGCAATAACTTGTAGGTTATCCCGTAAAGAGTTTGCCTTGTTTAGGCTAAGCAGAGCAACAAACAAAGTTTAATCTTTTTGTTTTTTCCCTCCACCTCACTCTCAAGAATTTCCTTACAAAATCCGGAAATAGAATATATAATAAAATACAATGAAGAAGGCAAAGTCTAAAAGGGAACAGCGCATAATGCAATTGAATTTCAAAATATGTGAATGGATGGACGTTTTTTCAACAACTACTTAAGTAAAAAAACAAAAATAAAAAAAAAAGTTTAGTTGGGACTCACTTTAAGGGAGGATAAGTTGGCATCTTCAACCGACCGACCAACCAAGAATATATAAAATTTATGATAATTTAAATATTGTTTTTTAATGAATAACATAGTAAAGTTCTAAGAATTTTCTTTAATACGTTGTGCCAACATTTTTGTGGCAAATTTTCCACAATATTATACGTTTAGAAAAATTGCCTTCAACGAAAGCTTTCTCTACTTCCCTTCTGTCGCCAAAATGAATTGATTTAAATTTTTCAGTCTTAGTAGAAAATGCACCAGTGCACTGTGCGAATGACAGAAATGCCGCAATTGCCACATACCACATGTCTCATTCATATGGCGATGACGACGATGATGATGTGCATGACTTTTGCTGCAAGAGCGGCGGCAGGCAACAGCAACAGGAGTAATATCTGTAGCAACATAACATCTAAAGCTCTAGTTTAGTTTGAGTGAAACAGAGTGTCACAAGAACATTTGTCTACTTTTTTCCCTCCACTGCATTGTATCGTTTCGAAAAAGACGACCATCGGAATTTTTAATTTAGTTTATTAGAGTGATATTTCAACTAAATGAATGGCCACACATTGTAGCTGCCATTTCTGGCGTTGTTCCATATGGAACAATTGATTACATTCATAATAGAGAACTGTTGCAGTGACTTCATTTATATGCATATAAATTTAGATGAATTAAAAGCAATTTCTGCGTGAATTCCGAATATTTGGAGAGGAGAAATACTTAGGATGGGTTTTCCGGATATTAATTGAAATACAAATTTTTCATTGGGTTAGTAAAAGTGATTTATTAAAATGTATAACAATTGTTTTAACAGACAGTTAAGTCTTTGAAACCAAAATTTTCAGACATTTAGATGGGACAAGTATATTGAATATGTCCTATTGATATTGCTTTTAGAGTGTGCCATACGACACACATACACAACATACACATACATACACAACATAATCTCCTTTTAGCTCGATGCACTTTTTCCAGCGATATTTAATAGCTTCCTTATCCTGTTTATAGTAAAAACTGTCAAACTCCTTAAAATAGCCATCAACCGCAGACTCCACCCCTTCATTGTTGGCAAATTTTTTACTAAAGAGCCATTTTTTAAAGTTTGGAAATAAAAAATAATCCGAGGAAGCTAAATGTGATGAATAAGGTACGTGATAAAGCAATTCGAACTTTGATTCATTAATTTTGGCCATCGCAATAGTGGAAAGGTGAACTGGAGCATTGTCTTGTTAATACAACACATCCTTTTTTGCCAAATGCGATATTTTTTCCATTATTTCATTACCTAAATGCTGCAATAAATTAGCACAATAATTGCCGTTAATGGGTTCTCCTTTCTAAAGTTAATCAATAAAAATCATGCCATGCGCGTACCAAAAAACAGACGCCCTGGCCTTGCCTGCAGATAAAACCGTCTACGACTTCTTTGGGCACGATTCTCTGATTCCAGTCCACTGTTTCGACTGTTCCTTTGTCTCAGATGTAAAGTGGTAGAGCCATGACTCATCCACGGTTATAAAATGAGGCAAAAATTCGGCTTTATTGCAGTGAAACATCACCAAACGTTCTACTGAAACATTTTCTCAACGTGGTTTTTGCTCTATTGAAAGCAAGCGCGACAGCCATCTTACGCACAGCTTTCTCTTCTTCAAATCTTCGGTCAATATAAGATGTATAACACTTTTTGAAATGTCTACTTTTTGAGCTAGTTCACGCACTTTCAGCTGACGATCATCCAATACCATTTTGTGGATTTTCTTAACCGTGTCTGGCGTGGACACCTCAATTGGTCGACCACTACGGTGGCCGTCTTGGCAGCTCGTACGACCTTGTTTAAACTCTGCTACCCAATATTTTACAGTCGTAAACGAAGCAGCAAACTCCCCCAGAGTAGAATCTAGGCGTCAGGTCGGCCAGTGTTTACAGCCGCCCCCAAAACAACGTAAGTGCTTAGGAAATTTGGGATAGAAAAGTGATATTTTTTGGAGTTATCGAGAGACTGTGATGTGTTTTTTGATTCCAATAAGGTCTAGTAATCCATAAATATTTCAAAGCTTTTAATTTCATGTGTTCAAAAACCCCATTTTTGCGTAAGAACATTTACAAGCTCGGGGACAACTAAACAACAAATGTGTAGCCGTAAATTTGATTAGACGAAACATGTCTTACACTATCGACTGCAAAGAGAACCTAGCTGAAGTTAATTTGTAGATGGCGCACAATGTATTATGAGCGGCATTAAGTTCCAATTTTTATGTAATATTTAAGAGCTTGCCGAAAGAAACACCGCGGAGGGAATTATAAACTCCATATATATACGAGGTGTGACCAAAAAATAACTGTCATTTTCAAATTTCGTGAGTTACGTATGTTCGATTTTCGCATTTTTTTTTCGTTATGTTGGTACACATGTTTGTTATATACGAGTATGTTGACAATATCAGTCATTTTGGACTGTCAGTTTGTTTTTGTTAGATAAAAAGATTAGTCGTGTTTTGGTGTGCTCTTCGTGTTTTTACTATTCGAAAAAATGATCGATCAAAGAAACTGTATTAAGTTTTCTGTAAAAAATTAAATTAAATATGCAAGGACATTTGAAATGTTGAATGTGGCATCTGGCGAGTCTACTATGAGCTGAACAGAAGCTCAATTGTGGTATAACCGGTTTAAGGAAGACCAAAATGATGTCAATGACGATGCTCGTCCTGGTCGCCCGAGCACGTCAACAACCGATGAAAACATTGAAGCAGTGAAGAAAATTATTTTGGATAATCGTCGAATCTTTATTAGAGAAGTTACTGATAATGTTGGCATATCGGTCGGCTCATGCCAAGCAATTTTTACGAATGTTTTAGGCATGAAACGTGCGGCAGCGAAGATTGTTCCAAACTTGTTAAATTTTGAGCAAAAACAATGTCGCATGGACATCGCTCAGGAGCTGTTGAACGTGGTCAATGACGATCCAGATTTCCTCAAAAGGGTTATAACTGATGACGAATCATGGGTATATGGCTATAACATTGAAATCAAAGCCCATTCATCCCAATGGAAGCGTCTAGAAGCGGCAAGGCCGAAAAAAGCACGTCAAGTTTGGTTAAATGTGAAGGTGTTGCTCACTGTTTTCTTCGATTGCAATGGCGTGGTGCATCATGAATTCTTACCACAAGGTCGTACGATCAATAAGGAACATTGCTTTAAAGTTATGCGCCGTTTGCGCGAAGCAATTCGTCAGAAACGCACAGAATTGTCCAAAAACCAATCATGGATTTTACACTATGATAACGCACCAACTCACACATCGATGCTTGTGCGTGAGTTTTTGGCCAATAACATAACCCACTGTATTCAACGGACTTGGCCCCCGCTGACTTTTTCTTCTTCCCAATCTAAGGGCACCGATGAAAGGAAAGCATTTTGCTACGATTGAGGAGATAAAAGAAAAATCGAAACAGGAGCTGTTGACGATACCAAAAAGCGCGTTTTAGAAGTGTTTCGAGGATTGGAAAAAACGCTGGCATAAATGTATTATATCTGAGGAGGATTACTTTGGGACAAGATAGTTATTGATGAATAAATATTTTGAAAAAATTGAAAATAACGGTGATGTTTTGATCACACACATCTGCATATATAAACATTGAATTGTACGGTCACTAATATTCGAATAGCAAATGAGTAAATAAAGAAGAAAAATAAGTTTTGTTCTCCCAAATATAAATACAACAAATTTAGTATCGTCTTTACAGCGCTAATAAGCATCAAATGCAACCGCAACATATCTGCCTCGTGCTAATTTGTAATACAAACATTTTGCAAATGTGAACAAGCCAACAACGTATGCCGCTCATAATTTTCAATTAGGTCATTGCGGTTTGTTCCCATGCCAATCCATGAAATAATGATAATCGCAATTTGCATTGCAATTCGATTCGTTTGCATTTCAAATTGCATTATTGACTCACTTCACCGTTTTTGTTGCTTTTCAAAATTATGCTTTAAAATCATTTTACACATGATTGGTCAATTTGCGTACTTCAGGTGATTGTGCAGCTTTTGACAAACTATTGAGAGTGATTGAAGGAAAAAGCAAAAACTCGGGAAAGAGCAACGCAAATATATAATCCTCAATATGAAAGAACTTTGAGTGATAATATTACGCATAATATGATATTGGAACAAAGTGAGTTATTCTCTATAACTTTTCAATTTATGGAAAAGAAAGTTATAAAATATAAGCGGTAGATTTACCTATACATATTAAGTGGAGTTGGATAGTTATGAACGATACTTTAAATAAAGTCATTGGAAATTGCAAAACATTTTAGGCATTTTGTTGAAAATAGGACACACTCGAAAATATGAAATAATTGTGAGTTAAAACGAACTTAAAACTAAATAAAATTGATCTCCATATGCGTCGAATACCCATTTACTTCATAATAAGTTTGCTTTTTAAACTTTAAAATTAACCCATAACCTGAAACTAAAGCGAAAATAGGACACTTTGACAAAGTCGCAAAAAAAATTATTTAGGGAAGGAGTCAGGCTATTTGTCAGCACTGAGCAGCAGGTACAGACAGACGTGGTTGTAACTATAGTAACAAACCACTAAAAGTAGTAACTCTACACAGCATCTCTGCCTACTCAAATCGAACAAATTGTCCATCAAATCCAGGACATTTGTAAAGGATTCGAGTTGATTTTTAATGTATTACGTACAAAATTTTAGTTTAAACAAATTACAGTGGCAGGTGATTGAAGCACTACCAACTTTAAGCTGCTTTAGCAATCAAACGGCTAATGGTAGCGCTCTCATTTATTTATTAGCATCAGGTGTTATGCTGTTTGCAACCCACGGAAGCACATCGTTTTAAGTAGCAGTTAAAAAAGTTATCGAACTGGAATTCAAACGCAACACATAATATGCTTTGTATTTGGTTGGAAAATCGCTACCAGTCCGTTGTTAAGAAGCTAAGATATTTACGTGTGAACAAAATATTTGTGTTTCGAACCATTACTGGGTACCAACAAAATAACGCCATGAAAGTGGACATCTGACATCTGAAAGTGGACATCTCGGCAAAGCGTAGTTTAATTAGTGAACATTTTCAATGTGTCTCGCCATAACAAAATATGTATGTTTCGAACCATTACTGG
>JAHXMU010000607.1:110770-120995 GCA_019455685.1 Philornis downsi | reverse complement strand
ACCAACAAAAGAACGCCATGTAAGTGGACATCTGAAAACAGCTACATTGCTAAAATGATTCAAAAGGTTAAGGCGTCAACTTAGCGTAATTCTCGGCAAAGCGTAGTTTAATTAGTAAAAATTTTCAATATGTTTCGTCATAATAAAATATTTATGTTGCGAACTATTACCGGGTACCAACAAAAAAACTCCATGAAAGTGGACATCTGACATCTGAAAGTGGACAGCTACATTAATAAAAATGATTCAAAAGGTGAAGACGTGAATTCAGAGTAATTCTCGGCAAAGCGTAGTTTAATTAGTGAAAATTTTCAATGTGTCTCGCCATAACAAAATATTTAAGTTTCGAACCATTACTGGGTACCAGCGAAATAACGTCATGAAAGTGGACATCTGACATCTGGAAGTGGACAGCTACATTGTTAAAAATGATTCAAAAGGTTAAGGCATGAATTTAGCGTAACTCTCGGCAAAGCGCAATTTATCTAGTGAAAATGTTCAATGTGTCTCGCCATAACAAAATATGTATGTTTCGAACCATTACTGGGTACCAACAAAATAACGCCATGAAAGTGGACATCTAAAAACAGTAACATTGCTAGAAATGATTCAAAAGGTTAAGGCGTTAAGTTAGCGTAATTCTCGGCAAAGCGTAGTTTAATTAGTAAAAATTTTCAATGTGTCTCGTCATAACAAAATATTTATGTTGCGAACCATTACCGGGTACCAACAAAAAAACGCCATGAAAGTGGACATCTAAAACAGTAACATTGCTAGAAATGTTTCAAAAGGTTAAGGCGTCAACTTAGCGTAATTCTCGGCAAAGCGTATTTTAATTTGCGAAAATTTTCAATGTGTCTCATCGTACCAAAATATTTATATTTCGAACCATTACTGGGTACCAACAAAATAACGCCATGGAAGTGGACGTCTAAAAACAGCAGCATTGCTAGAAATGATTCAAAGCGCACTTTATTTAATGAACATTTTAAATGTGTCTCGTCATAACAAAATATTTATGTTTCGATGTGGACATCTAAAAACATCAACATTGCTAGAAATGATTCAAAAGGTTAAGGCATGAATTGAGAATAATTTTCGGCAAAGCGCAATTCATTTAGTGAACATTTTCAATGTGTATCATCGTACCAAAATATTTGTATTTCGAACCATTACTGTGTACCAGCAAAATAACGCCATGAAAGTGGACATCTGAAAACCGCAACATTGCTAGAATTGATTCAAAAGGTGAAGGCGTGAGTTCAGCGTAATTCCTGGTAAAGCGCAGTTTATTTAGTGAAAATATTCAATGTGTCTCGTCGTAGCATTGGGCGCATATTAAAAAATAAACCACAATTGAAGGTCCTACAAAATACAGAAAGTGCAACATTTAACACCTGCACAAAAGGCATTTCACCTTGCAAGATACAGGGTAAGGCAGGAATCGTGCTACAAACATAATGTCAATGTCAATGGTGACCGTTATTTACAGATTTTGTAGTTTTTTTTTTACCCAGAACTGCGTCGAAGACGTATCTGTTTCAACAGCATTTATTTCCAGCAATATGAAGCAACTGCACATATTGCCAGGTCGGTTATGACGGAGCTCCAACGAAAATTTTCAAACAAATTGCAGTAACATCCAGAAACTCCACTTTCTGCTGGCTCCCAAGATCATCTGACCTGGCTATACCAGACTTTTTTCTTATGTGTCAAATAAGGGGTATACGAAACGAAACTTAGATGATGATTTTCAATCACCATTTTATCGATGTTAACGTCAATTGAAGACGTTGATTGTGAGGCATATTTCCTTCCACATCTCGACCGCTTTGGAATAGATAATACTATTCCAGTGGACATGGTTTTGTTAAAGTCTATTCAATGTAAGCATTTTTTTTAAACATTTTTAGCGTTTTTGTATTTGGAAGACAAAATTTAATAGCAATTCTCTGTCCGATATTTTTCTCCATTGTAAAAGTCGCATGTCTTGCATAATAAATCGTGGGTTGTAAACGAACTAAATAACAGATATCGCCCAAATTAAGCGCCAGTGTAGAGGAGAGTTGTGCCAACTTAGCGATGATAAGAATTTTCGACCATCCCCTAAAGCGGGCCTTTTCAAATGGTCTTTTTCTAAAACTTTTTTTTTTTTTGCCAGGATATACATATGTACGCATGTATGTATATATGTGACTCTCTGTTTCTTTCAATTTGATGACATTTTAGTTAATTAATAGAGGTTTGTCGAACTCTGGTTCTTAAGTTTAGACATCGACTTCGACATCCCTGCTTGCAATGTGCTAAATTAAATGTTATCATATGTTTGATGCGCACTCATCTGCCCACATTTTTCCATACCGGAATAATAAACTATTTTTGCTTTGTATTCATTCATAGAGAATATATTGTCTTCCTCAAGTAAAAAATTTAATTTATGTCATCCGCTGCATTCTGCTGTATGTGAAAACAATTTCATTCGCTTGTGGTTTTACGCTTCCATGCTAGCAGTTCACTGTGTTCATGCGTGTGAACTGTGCGATATTCTGTATTTCTATGCCACAAACGCATAAAAACAAATTAATAGCAAAAAAGAAAACTGCACGCAAAATATAAAAATGTCAACGCGATGCAGAACTTACCACAATCAGTGGATTCATCCGAGTTATCATCACAATCTGATTTCGAGTCACATTTCCAACGCATTGGTATGCATTTGCCGTCGTTGCATGTATAATAAGATGGTGGACAAGTTTCTGAAATGACAACAGAGGCGAATATGCGAAATCAGGACACTTTGACAAAGTCACAAAATGAATTATTTAGAGAAGGAGTCAGTCAGGCTGTTTGTCAGCACTCAGCGGCAGACACACACACACACACACAGACGTAGCTGTAACTACAGCAACAAACCACATCAGCATCTAATTAAAATATACTTAAAATTAAATTAACATTTTTAATTACTATTCCCTATTTAGGGAATAAACTAAATTTGCGTGCTGAGTGTGTGCAAGTGTGGTCTGTCTGACTCTGACATCCACCCCCATGAAGTTGTTGAATATTTTGAAATTTAATTAGTATTGGAAATTAACAGTTGCAAATTTGCTGGTTAGTCGAAAAACCTGTAATTATCATGTAGACAAACGGACCGAGGGACGTGGCAATAAACCTGTGGTCGAGCTGTCTAGAATAGTTTGCTAGTCATCGCGGACTATCACAGTCTGTCCATATGCCGTTTCATATGAATGTGAAAATGTTCCTTTAATTTTGTTCGCAAAGCTTGGCATACGTTAAGTTGCTGTCGATACGTGTCTTCATTGCATATGCAATGATATCAGCAGCCAGCAGTTACATCAGCAACTGTACAATTAAATGTATATAAGTTTGCATATCAGTTGGCGAAGGACAGTGGTTTGCACAGCTTAGAATCAATGGTTGAGGTAAATAAGGAATGCCGGAGACTAACAAGAGGATGACTTATAAACTAGGACCACTATTATAATACACTAACCGACCCGGCAAACGTTGCTTTGCCTTCAAATTTTATTTTTATTGGAAATGTTTCAATGTTAAACAAAATTCTGTTTAAATACCGTTAGCAGGAGCAGAAACAATTGCTTTTTAATTTGTGGTTTGTATAGGAGGCACCACTCCCCATTGTCCAATCCCGCCCATATTTGCAGCAGCACTTAAGATATGTACACCAAACCGATGTACCAAATTTTGTTCAAATACCGTAAACAGGAGCAGAAATATTGGATATTTAATTTATGGTTTGTATGGGATGTACCACGCCCCATTGTCCAATCCCGCCCATATTTGCAGTAGCACTTAAGATATGTACACCAAACCTACGCACCAAATTTTGTTCAAATACCGTAAGCAGGAGCAGAAATATTTGATTTTTAATTTTTTGTTTGTATGGGAGGTACCACGCCCTTTTGTCCAATTGGACCGAATTGTAAATCTAAACCATCCCGGGCACCACCCAGACGCATATACAAAAATTTATGCAAAGCGGTCCAGCCGTTTAGGAGGAGTTCACTGACAACGCCCGTACAGTAGAATTATATATATAAAGATATGTGCACACGCAACAACACTAAGTATAGGGAGATTTTTTAATCGTAGTTTTTTTTTAAATCGAATAAAACACTTAAGTTTACATCATATATTAAAATTTTTTATTGGAATCGATAAATTGATCCGTTGTTTTATCGAAAAATTGTAAACAAGTAAAATTGTCGCATCTGGGGTGATGAACAGCCACATGCCATACATAAAATACCGATGCATCCCGAAAAAACGACAGTCTGGTGCGGTTTATGGCCCGGTGGCATCATTGGTCCATTTTCCTTCAAAGACGACCGTGGAAGAAACGTTACTGTCAACAGCGAACGATATCGAGCCATGATACGAGATTTTTTTTGTTGCTTCAATTGGCTGAGTTGAACTTGGTTGACATGTGGTTTCATCAGGATGGTGCAACATGCCACACTTCTCGTGAAATAATAGATATGTTGAGGGATGCATTTGGTGAGCAGCTTATCTCTCGATTCCCTTCCAAAGCACTTTGTTACTCTGCTTGTTGTCTTTGTCAGTTCCTGGATATAACCATCGTCCAAAAAAGGTAGGTGATTGCATAGGAATTGAACTCTCCATCATATTACACAATAAAATTGTAAAAATTTTAACAATTTTAAAATTGTCAAAAGTTAACCATACTTTTTCTTAAAATATACCTTAATCAGTACAGGAATTTCTGTCATACAAATCGCTAAGTTCTTATCGGAAAGTGCTCTCAATTTTTCGGCTAATTTATATGGGAGGTATCACAATAGGCGTGCCAATGCCTATTTTTATTTCGCCTATGTCTATGTCTATTTTCGTTTGCATAACTGTGTTTATCAAGAAAATGATGTATGCTGAATTTGACTGAATTCAGTGCAACCACAATGAACAAAACGTCACCTTAGAGTGAAAAGGTGCTAAGTCCAGTTTTCATGAAAATTAAGATTTTGATGCAGTTAGATAGAGAAATAAATAATACATAAAATATGCGATAAAAAATACAATTATTTCGTATGTATATTCTTGCTGTTACATAGTGATGAGTAAATGTGCTAAGTCCCCAGCAGACATAATGCACGTGCTAAGTCCAATAAATATAACAAAGTGTTTGCATTAAAATAAAATTTCAATGCAGTAGTCAAGGCGAATTAATATAAGGTGGTCGGTCGCAAGTGAACAGCTGATCGCTAAATTGAACGGCTGATTTTGAATTCGCTCTATCAAGCTTATTTTTGTTTTGTGTTGTTCAATGATCAATGTGATATGTGCGCACGTTATTCTGTAGGCAACCTTTCGATTGATGAGTACAAACTTCACCAAGGAAAAAAAGAAGAAGCAAGAATTGAAAAAAGCAAAGACAGAAATGAAGAATTAAATGTGTTCACCGTCGATCTACAAGCAGTCTTAATGGCCCCGAAATCCAAGGTTAGCAGCCTATACTATCGCACAAAGCTACAGGTGCACAACTTGGTGTTTTATAATCTTATAAACCGAAAAGCATACTGTTACCTATGGAATGAAGTTGAAGGCGGAGTAACTGCTGAAGAATTTGCAAGCATCTGGGTTCACTTCATCGAAGAAAAGATTGTGCAAGGAAATGATGAGACAGTCAAAATAATTTTTTATAGCGATGGCTGTACCTATCAAAATCGGAATTCTTTAATGAGTAACGCCTTGTTAAATACAGCAATAAGGCATAAGGTAACCATTGAGCAGAAGATACTAGAAACGGGTCATACCCAAATGGAGGCGGATAGCGCTCATTCTACCATAGAGCGTGCTATGAAAAATAGAAATATTGATGCTCCTGCTGAAAATATTGGGATATGTAAATCAGCCCGAAAAAAACCTGAGCCATATGATGTCACTTATTTGGATCATTCCTTTTTCAAATCATTCAACAATGTTCAGTTTTGTAAAACCAATCGCCCAGGCCGTGGTAAAGGCGATGCAAAGGTAACGGATATTCGAGCAATCCAATATACACCAAATGGTGAAATATATTTTAAGTTGAGATACCCAGATTCATGGAATGTTCTGCCTCAACGCATCGACAAAAGTGTAGTCCCTTTGGAATGGTCGAAGTTGCGGCAGCTTCATCAGGAAAGAAGAAAAATAACAGCGAGAAAATATGAAGACCTCCAATGTATGAAGGCAACTTTGCCCAAAGACCACCATAAATATTACGATGAGTTACCTTATGAATAATTATTATTTCCTTTAAAATTTGTCTAGTTAGCAGCAACGAAGTAAGACTGCATAATTTTAATTTGAATTTAGAAATTCTTAAATAGATTCGTTTATCCTTCTATTTATCTTCTAAAAGTTACGAAATATTAATAAAATTTAATTATAGTAACATACAAATTTTAGTTATTGTTTGAAATAACAAATTAACTTTGTACGAAAATGTGGTAAGTCCAAATCAGAAATGTAAAAAACGAAAAAGAAAAAGTGCTAAGTCACAAAAAAGCTGATAAACCGCCAGAAAATATTTTTTTTTTCATTTTCCTTCACTGTTAATGTTAAAGATGTCTAAATCCAAGAATTTTGCATTTAAAATTTTTAAAAATATTTAAAATATAACAAGTTGAACAGTTTTTTGTCTCTCCTGTAAAATTTGAAAAACTGGACTTAGCACCTTTTTACTCTAAGGTGACGAAAAATGTATGTTGCTGCAGTTTACGAGGTAGCAGTTGCAGGAAAAATATCGAATGTCGAAAAATCGATCAATTTGTATGAGAGGTACTAGAAGGGAAACGGCAAATGCGGTTCAATTCCATTTTCGGACACTACCTTCACAAACCCCTAACATTTACCAAATTTGACTGATGTTAGTGCAACCATATAATATGTAGGAACCTAACAATATATGGGTTAATTCTACGAGAGGTACCGGTCATTTGTATGAGAGATACCAGAGTGGGTGTGGCCAATCAGTTGATTTTCATCAATCCTACTAAGAAAAGAAAACAATGGACAAAATTTTAAGTTATTGCAGACTAGGGATGATTAGTTACAAGGAGGCAATTGAATTACGAAAAATTGGACAATTTGTATGGGGGATAATAGGAGGGCCGTGACAATGCAATCCTTTTTTCTTCTTCTTCTAAGGTGGCGACTGGCAAAGATATACTTATCTATTATACGCCACCCATAGAAAATAATTCCAAGCGCTTTTATCTTCTGCACGTCTCCTGTAATTCGTCACACCAAGTTTCGATAATATTTTAAAAGCCTGGTCCTTCCAACGGAGTTTTGGTCGCCCTCTTCTCTGCCTTCCATCGGTTTCCTTGTCGAAAACTTTCCGTGCCAGAGCATTTGGGCCCATCCGCACAACATGACCCAGCCAACGCAATCGCTGTATATTAATGCATTTGACCACGTCAATGTCGGCATATAGCTCATGCAGCTCATACGCCGATACTGTCACTTAACGATGATGGGTCCATATAGTTTCCGCAGCATTTTTCTCTCGAAAACTGCCAGTACTGATTCATCCACTTGCGTCATAACCCAGGATTCTGCTCCATATAACAATACGAGTAGAACCAATGTCTGTTACAGTCGGACTTTTGTTTGTCGGGAGAGGGCTTTATCATTGAACCCTGGCTTAGCCCGTAGTAATATCTGTTAACAAGCAATACTCTCCTCTTTATCTCCATGCTAACATCATTCGTTTTGTTTACAGCGGAACCGAGATAGATGAAATCTTCCACCAATTCAAAATTATAGTTGTCAAAGTTCACACAGTGTCCCAAACGAGTAGACTCGTTGTTCGTTGAAAACAATAACTTTGTTTTGTCCTCGTTTACCACCAGTCCCATTTTCGCTACTTCCTTCCCGATGCCTGAGAAGGCTGCAGTAACATCTCACAGTTTTCTGCCAATAATGTCTATGTCATCTGCACATGCGAGTAACACATGGCTTTTATTAAAGACGGTACCAGTCATGTTAACTGCAGCTTCCCTCATAATCATCTCCAACAGTACGATATGTTGAAGAGGTCGCAAGATAGACTGTCGCCCTGCCTAGTGTCGCCCTGTTTAGTGTCAGTCAGCGTCATCCTATAAAGACGTATAAGTTTCGTAGGAATTCTAAACTCGGACATGGCCTCATACAGTTTTTGCTGTGTCAGGCTATCGAAGGCAACTTTATAATTGACGAACTTTTTTCTACTTTGCCTTAATAATTGTCTACAAATTATGACTGAATTCAATAAAATTCGCTGAAAGATATGAACTTAAGAATTTATGACTTAAATTGGATATTTTTATTGGAGATAACAGAAGGTGTAAGTTTACTTTTTAGATTTTTCTCTAGATTTACTCGTATAGAGGCTCGGTCAATACAAATGACAAAAATACAAATTACTCCAATTTTTGTGTTAGAAATTACAGAGAAACGATTGAATATAGGAAAATCGTTAAATTTGTATGGAGTCCTGGCAAAACGGACGCTACATTTGCAAATGCTTAGCCTGCAACAAATTTGTTTGAATTTGTGCAACTATGAATATACGGTTTATATGGATAATTCTGTTAAGCATTATAAATCAATATAATGGATAAACATTTAAGTTGCTGAAATTTACGAATAAGGAGGAGGAATTACAGAGAAAACAATACATTTCAGAAAATCTGTCGATTTGTATGGATGGCGCCAGAAGCAGTGAGTCAATATATAGGTAGTCCATTTACAATCCCTGAAAATGATTTTCACTGTGCTCCGTTTCAAAAAGTTGCATAAAAATGTATGACACTTATCGTGCCTACCAACCAGCCAGCCAGACAATCGCCTTAAAAAGTTATAAAACATATTTGATCGAAAGACGTTTGGTTCTTTAAACGCTTGTTTTTAAATGTTACATTTCTGTCGTATCAAACCATATATAAGGGTGAAGGTGTAGAACTTACCCCAACTTTCAAAATGAGCACATATTGTCAACTGCAATATATATAGGGTGGCGCATGAGCAACGTTAAGATTTGATCAGTGAATACATTTTTTGTTTAAGTCGTTTTTTTCGTCTCTTTACAGAATTAACTAAATAATACTTTGGAAATTTATGATGGAAAGGCTCAGAGCAGAACAAAGAACCAAAGTTGCTCAATTTTTCTTTGAAAGTCAGCATTCCATTATTCAGATCATATCGAAATTTCTTTCATGTTTGAAATGCTCCTAGCGTTCCAACAATTTACCGATTGGTTCAGCGTTTTGGGCAACAAGGGGCTGTTTGTGATCTTTCGCGAGCTGGAAGATGTCGTGCAGTTCAAAATGAAGTGACCATTGCTCGAGTGCAAGCAAATATTGAGGTAAACCCCGAAACTTCCACCAGATGACGTTCTCTGCAGTTAGAGATGTCTAGGCGGTCTTTGCAAAGAATTTTACATATCTTACACCTTTTCCCATATAAGATGTAATTGGTTCACGAGTTAAAACCAAATGATGCAGAAGAACGCATTCAATATAATCGCCGTTAATGTTACTTATGCGCCATCCTTTACAATTGAATTGCCTTATAATTAGTTGCTTTGCCCAATAAAGTTCTAATTTCAGACACTGACTTATTAAAGGATTCTTTTAAATTTGCAATCAAAATTAAATGTGAATAAAATGTTCGTTTTCATTCATTTAAATAATGTAATTAGGTCTAAAAGTTTTCGCTGAAATTAACATAAAACACATAAATCCATTCACACCATGAGGTAAAATAATGTTCCGTAACTGAAACGTTAATAGCCTGCTCCATGTGCAAAACATCCAGTCACTGTAACGCACGAGGTGAAAGCAAAAGCAAAAGTTTGAAACACAAATTTGCATTAAAAAGTATCTAACGCTGTTGCTACAGCAATACATATTCGTATCTGCGATAATAACATACGAATCGTGATGAAAACTTTTTCTTCCTTTCCACCTTTTTGCCGCTGCCTACCATTATGATTAGACTGGGCAAGCGCTTAGCTTAGGTTTGCCTGATGAGGCTCAAATCGTGTAGAATATATAAGTATTATGCCACTCACGTGCCACGAAATGTTCCTTTGCACCATCATAAAAATGGCAATTTTCTTTATTTCACCGAGTTTGTCGATTTTTTTTGTCGAAAAAATAAAATGCGACGGATGATAAGAAGCGTTGCTGCCACAAATGAA
>JAHXMU010000607.1:71165-90078 GCA_019455685.1 Philornis downsi | reverse complement strand
CGACTCAAATGAAACAAATTTGCTGGATAATGTTGACATGGAGTCGACACAGAAATTACAGTCAGGTGAACTGACTTCTTGCTTTGGTACACGATAAGCCAAAAGAGGCGTGATAAATCGTTAAGTTCTTATCAGCAACAATGATCAGAATTAATACACAATAACAGAGCAAAATCATAACTTACTAAAGTCTCCCGTAAAGAAACTACTAGAGAGGAACAAAAACTAGCCGACCTGACGTATAGATGGTGCCAGCAGTTTGAAAAATATTAATTTGCTGAAAAGTGGCAACCTTATGAAACATATATTTTACCATTATGAAACATATAACTAACATATTTAGTATTTTTATTTGAGCCATCAAAAGTAAACGATTTTAGTGAATTTGTGAATATGGAAAAAATTGGTCAACGTTATGTAAATCAATATTTTCATGTCAGACTCTACTTTGGGCAAGTCTGTTCCTTTGTTTACGGCAGCAAAATATTGAGTTTAAACGAGGTCGTACTAGCTGCCAATACGAACACTTTCTTCCAATTGAAATGTCCACGCCAGACACGGTTAAGAAAATCCGTAAAATGGTATTGGATGATTGTCGGCTGAGCCAGCTGAAATGATAGGCATTTCAAAAAGTCCTATAAATAATATATTGATCGAAGATTGGAAGATGAGAAAGCTGTGCACTAGATGGGTGCCGCGCTTGCTTTCAATAGATCAAAATTAGCGTCGTGAAGATGTAGTGAAGATTAAGTAGAGTGTTTAGCACTGTTTCACCGCAATAAAGCTGAATTTTTGCCTCAATTTATAACCATGGATGAGACATGGAGACATGGTTTCACCACTTCAGACCTGAGACAAAAGAACAGTCAAAGCAGTGGACTGGAATGGAAAAATCGTGTAGAAAGAAGGTTCCATCTGCAGACAAGGCCATGGCGTATCTTTTTTTTCGTGCGACTGGGATCAATTTTATTGATTATCTTCAGAAAGAAAAAATTGTCAACGGCGAATATTATGCTATTTTATTGCAGCGTTTAGGTAATTAATTGCGATGGCCAAAACTAATGAATTAAAGTTCAAATTGCTTCATCAATATTTAGCTCCCTCGGACTATTTTCTACTTCCAAACTTGAAAGAACTACAGTTCTTAATATAAACAGTGCATAAAAACTATTGAATATCGCTTCAAAAAGTGTATCGAGCTAAGGGGAGATTATGGTGAAAAATTATGAAAATTTTTCCCAAATTGAATATCACTTAAAAAAGTGTATCGAGCTAAGGGGAGATTATGGTGAAAAATTAAGAAAATTGTTCCCAAATTTTTTTTGTCTTCTTTTTTAGGTCGGCTAGTTTTCAGAACCGCAAACCAAACTTCCCTTTGCATTGCTACAAAAGTGTGCGGAGAACCAGAGGATGCATGATAAATCACTAGATTCTTATCAGCAAATGTTCTGAACTGATGCTCATCCTAAAATCACTTTTTTATTACTTCGTGAGTACTGCCTCAGAAGTAATGACAATTCAACAAGAAATTTCAGCATCTCTCCTACCATAACCACTTGTTACATCCACTGCCCCTAATGAAAATTTTAAACACTTCAGTAACACGAGGAGAGTTTATTATACTATTTGTTGTATGTTATCTTTTTTACTGGGTCATTTTACTCAACTTAACTCTTGGTATTAGTATAAACGTATTTTGAACGTATACGTAATATTATATGACTTTTTATGACTCATACTGTACAGACACACAGCCTCCTATCGTACATTAGCTGTACTACTTTAGAGACTACGTTAAATTCCTAAAGAAAAATTACAAAATGAGCGGTCGCTGTATGTTATCTTCTTACTGCGTCATTTTACTCAACTGAATTCTTGGTATTAGTATAAAAGTATTTTTGAACGTAGACGTAATATTATATGATTTTGGTGACTCAAACCGTACAGACACGCAGCCTCCTATCGTACATTAGCTGCACTATTTTAGAGACTACGCCAAATTGCTAATATTTGCGGCCTCCTATCGTACATTAGCTGCACTATTTTAGAGACTACGCCAAATTCCTAAATAAGAAAAATTGCAAATCGAGCGGTTGCTGTAAAAATTGGTTGAAACCATTAGACTGACATATGTATTAAGTGCGGATAAAAAATTCCAAGGTACTGCTTTTCGCCCCGCCCTATTTGAAAGTTAGTAATATAAATTTATACTAGTTCTGCATAATAAAATGACACAAAACTGTTGCAATTAAAACCCAAAGAAGTCAACTCAAGCCCATGTTTTCCCTCGTCTCGTAATTTCACCCATCTATAAAAATACACAACACCAAAAAATAATTTCTATGAATGCACAACGAAAAAAAAGTTACAAATTGTAAAAAAGAATAAAAAAAAGCCTCTGTTTGCATTCACTGCAACATAAAAACTATAAAAATATGACAAACAAACAGACGTAATCACCAGGGACTTCATGTAGCAGTCGACCATGCAAAAAAGTAAATTAAAAGTATTTTGGGAAAGTATTTTATACAGTACTGCCATAGCCACAAAAAAGCGCAGCTCAAAAACAAAAACCTAAAGATACCATCTGATAAATCGCTAAAAAAAAGAATAAATAAATAAATGGAAACGAGAACGAGAACACGGAAAGGAACAGGAAACGCTGTACAAAGTAAAGGTAGGAACCCACAAAAATGCCAGCGAACAAATCCAGTTAAAGCCGGAGTAATAATGATTACACTAGAGACTTCATGACATCCAGTAAATATAAAATTCAACCAATCTGCAGTGGACAATTGTCCAAAGGTTACATACAGGCCAACAACCTGCAACTGGTATAAAAGGATGGTAATCATGATGGTGATGATGGGTTTGAAATTCAATTGATTTAATATGCAGCGGCAACTACAGCACTGAAGGGCAATACTCGTATATCATAGCAACAGCACACACATTAGAATCATCATGAGCATCATCATCAACATCAACATCATCATCATTATTGCCATTTCCAACCTCAGCAACGTCATCGTCATCGTCATCACCAACGTCAACAACAGTTGAGCAAATAATACTCAGTTCTACACAATTCATACAAATCATTCATTCCACATGTCAACTCTACATCAGAGCTCCCATTCATTGCCAAATACAAGAAGGGATAACAGCAATGGAAAGCTAACTGCAGCTCTGGAAACCAGCGGACCAAACAATCAACCAACCGACCAACCAGCCAAACAACCGACAATCCCAACCTAGGCCAACAAAACTTTTTAATAATTCTCCACTTTTTTGTTTTTGTTTTTCTTCTTTTGCTTTTATTATTATTATTTTTATTCTGACCATGTCAGAGTGGAAACCTCTAAAACCAAAACCATAGTCCAGACAGTTTATGTGAGCTTCCGTATGTAAATGTAAATAATGAAAAGGACAAAAGGACGTCGACAAAGCTAATGAAATCGGCAATAATATACTGGATGTTTTGAAGGAAAGGATTCTGTTTGGTAATGGCCTGCAGCCAGTAGGAATTATTTATTAGAATTCTTCAGTTGCAAAAGTAATTCATTGAATTAAGAATGCAATCAAATTTAATGAATAAATTATAAAGGCACGAAAAAGATGGTATACGAGTTTCGGCATGCTCTACTTGCACGTTACATACTTGCCACTGTTTTGTAAGGGTGTCCCAACAAGAATGCAAGATTTAAATTTGGCGCCATTCGAAGTGTCATTGTTTGACATTTGAACAATTGTTATTGTTTGCTAGTAAAAGGTACGAGGTTAGTAAAATTTTTTTTCTCATTGTGAAATTGTTTTACCAAAATGGTGAAAGGTTTGCGGCTACAATTCGCAAATTGCGATCAATTTGGGGTCACAATAATGCTCCAAAGGAGTCAACTGTAAAGAGATTAATGGATAAATTTGCCAAAACTGGGTCTGCTAGTGATGTAAAGATAACAACGCGCCTTCGACCAGGACGATCGATCGAAAATGTCGCAGCTGTACGTAATGATGTCGCTCAAACTCCATCCACCTCAGTTCGACACCGAATTGAGCAAACTGATGTCTCCAAGTCCACTATGCAGCGAATTTTGACGAAAGATTTGCATCTTCATGCATACAAAGTTCAATTGACTCAGGAACTGAAGCCAGCTGACCATGGACAGCGAAGGGAGTTTGTTAATTAAAAATGCTGATTTTGCCGATAAAATCATCTTCAGTGACGAGGCCCATTTCCATCTTGATGGCTTTATCAATAGGCAGAATTGTCGCATTTGGGGTGAGGAAAATCCTCGAGTGATTTACGAGTAGCAAATAGATCCTCAACGCGTCACCGTGTGGTGTGGATTTTGGGCTGGAGGCATCATTGGACCTTTTTTTATGAAAATGTGACATATCAAACGCAAACAGTCAATGGTGTTCGGTATCGTGAAATGATAACCAGATTTTTCGTGCCTAGAATTGAAGAAATGAATGTGGAGGGCATGTGGTTGCAACAAGACGGCGCCACATGTCATACAGCCAGAGAAACAACTGAATTGCTGCATCAGTCATTTAAATCTTGTTTTCTTGTTGGGACACCCTTTATTTTCGATTTAACTTACGAGTGAATTTACAATTATAGAAATTACTTGCCCGCCATCTATCGTAGATTAATTGTACTTCTTGTGACGCTCACTGACATGATGCTTAGAACACGTGACTACCATGCGTATGGTCTTGCGGTCGAATCCCGATACAACTACGTTTCTAACGACCTTCGAGAAGTCGAAATGCTTTTCAAACTGATGTTTGGAAGCGTTCAAATTTCCAAAAATTGTTCTTCTTCTAGGGCTTATCGTATCCAAATTGTCGATTTTTTTTTAACTTCAACTGTCAGTTTAATTTTTTTTCTTAGCTCTTTACAAAGTCGTTTGTGCCATTACCTGAATGGTAGTATTTTTGTCCCCTTTGTTCACTGTTCCCCCTAAAAGTACGAATTTAAAATATAAAAAATAATATGCATTACTTATCTGAGCCCTAAGAGGATTGTGAGCTTAACTTTACTGGTTTCGATTTAAGTACAATTTTTGTCTTCATTTTCCCAAAATACACGTACATGAATTTTTCAAATTTCCTTCTCCCCGCTTAACTACAGTGACAGGTGAATGAAAATATCTAATTACATAATTCTAACTTCCGTTTTTTAGTCTAGATAATGGTAGGTAATTTTCTCCTTTGTCGGCACGTCTTCAGCCAAGAAAAATGCGAAAACTTCTTCTTAGAACGCATCTATGTCATATTGAAGATCCACTGTCAAAATTTGGTTTATTTGGGCGGG
The DNA here is from genome assembly GCA_019455685.1 of Philornis downsi. Classification (NCBI taxonomy): domain Eukaryota; kingdom Metazoa; phylum Arthropoda; class Insecta; order Diptera; family Muscidae; genus Philornis; species Philornis downsi. Next base: position 84,758 of record JAHXMU010000607.1, on the reverse strand, counting down.
ATAGTAATGAATAGTTAGTCAACTAACTCGTAACAATTTTATATATGCAAGTTAAATATTAGATATATACATTCTGTGAAGACGGTACTGGGCTTTTATCGATAACACACAGAATATTTATTATTCATTTAGATTTATTGTATAACCTTCAAAGTAGGCCCCTTCCGAAATAATAAACTAATGCCATTGAGTAGCCCAATCATTAAAATATCTTATAAATTCATTTTCCAGCAAAGACTTCAATTCTTGCCACAAATTCCGTTCAATGTCTTCTATCGACTAATAATAGTTAACTCAAAGAAGAAATTTGGTCTTTGGAAAGAGCAAAAAAATCAACCGGAGTCATTTCAGGTGAATATTAACCTTTCGATTATTGTTGGGTTTTTGGTCAGAAATTCGGTCACAATGATAGCCTTGTGAATAGCTTGAGCTTTATTTCCATAAATCTGAACTTTTTCGTCTAAATTTGCTCTCTCAAACGCCGCATAACGTTCAGATAATATTGCTTTTTTATCATCTGATCTTTTGGCAGGAATACCTAGTGCACAACACCGCGATAATCAAAAGAAACTGTCGACATAACCTTGGCAATATCGATGAAAAATAGTCCAACAAACAAAATTAGCTTTGTAGACATACTATCCATTCAGTCTAGATTTAAATGCTACTTTGAGTGGCGTTTCTTTATGGGCATTCTACGAAGTAATAATGTAATAAGCTTAGAATTAGAAGCGACTGTTAAGTATTGCGAATATTCGATATTTCTATACCTAGATGATGTCTTCACTCTACGTTTTACATTTCGTTTGATATGCGGGAAATGCCAATGCAAATCTGATACCTCACAAGTGCAACGTTATGAAAATGGATATCTTAAACAAACCAAACTGTAAAAGTAAATATATATCCTTGCAATCAACAAACATGTAAAATACAAACATCAAAACACAAACACGTACGGATATCTGTTTCTATTATATATTATACGAGTATGTATGCGTGAATGTTCATTCACACTTTGTAAGCTGCAACTGAAATGAAGTTTTGTGCTAAAGTTAGGTTGAACCAACTGCAACAGCACTGATGTGTAACTGCTTCAGCTAAGCAAATATTCATTCAATCTGCAAACTACACTGACGACTACGGAACTGAACTGAAGTTTTCCCATTTAAAACAGGACGAAGAAAGAAAGAAAAAAAATAAAGAAAAAACAAAAGCTGGACGAAATAAAAACTTTCTGAAAACGAGTATTTATCTTTATTTGTTTTGCAGAAGAAGTTCATTTCCTTTATTTGGTGAAAATGCCAGGGCTTAACAGCAACAACATAAACAGGAAGGTAATATAGACAAGGATACAAACAATGAAAGCAAAACTTAACAACACCGACAGCCAAAGGGAGAAATGGCACTGAAAGAAAACATATTCATGGTATTAAATTCCGGCAAAGACCTCTAGGGAAGAGAGTGCAGCAGAAGAAAGTGCCAAATGTCCAGACAGGATGACGATATTTCATCATTACCTAAAGTCCTTCAAATGAAGTGAATCATTTTCCACACATAAACTATGAAAAAGGTGGATTTTAACGGTGTCGTTTTGTTTGTAAAATGAAACAGTATTCTCTTTCACCTTTTCTCACTCCATATCCGCTACTTGAAAGGTAGTAGTAAGAAAATGAAGAAATAACGGTTGGAAGTATTAGTTGTTTCCTATAGTGTCCAATAGCAATTGTTCCTAAGGATGTATCTTAAGATTAATGTAGGAATTATACAAATGCATGTCCTTCCGACAATAAATAAGGAAAAAGGATTGCAGTAACTTGTGGCCTAAAGTGAATAAATTACGGCGAAAGAATGGCCCTGTGAAAAGGTGGGATTATGTCATATCAACTTGTATGTGGATTAATATAAAAAACGTAACTTATTTGGTCCGAATTGTGGTGACTGATTTTGGATTAAATTGGACCTGTTTAGAAAATTTTAACTATTTTCCTAGTATAAAAGTGATAAAATTGGATCTCGTCAAATAAAAATGTAATCCAAATGGATCAAATTAGAACGGAACTAACTAGTAATTGAGAACTTCAGGATTTTTGAACTAATTTTCGACTGTTTACTGCATTTTGCTGCAGAAAAAAAGGTTAACACATCTGAGAGTATCCGATTATATTAAGTTAGATAGCCCCGATATAGCATAACTTGTTGGGATTCAATATGGGATATAATTAGAATCTGAAGTGAGCTTTGGTTAGATCTGCGTGCAGAGATATCACCTGTTGTGTTTAACGAGATTTATACACGTATATCGAGATATTATGGTAAATTTTGGCAATTTAGTAAATTTTGTAAACTTTATAAACTTTGTAAATTTTGTGAATTTTATAAATTTTGTTAAGTTTGTAAATTTTGTGAATTTAATTAAGTTTTGTTAATTTCATAAATTTTGTTACTTTTGTACATTTCGTAAATTTTTTATATTTTGTAAATTTTTGTAAATTTTGTAAATGTTGTAAATTTTGTAAATTTTTATAAATGTTGTGAATTTTGTAAATTTTTTAAATTTCTGTAAATTTTGTAAATGTTGTAAATTTTATAAATTTAGTAATTTTGTAAATTTTTGTAAATTTTGTAAATTTTTGTAAATTTTGTAAATTTTTGTAAATTTTGTAGTTCGTAAATTTTGAGAATTTTGAAAGTGTTGTACATTTTGTAAATTTTATAGATTTTGTAAATTTCGTGAATTTTGTAAATTTTTGCAAATTTTGTAAATTTTTGCAAAGTTTGTAAATTTTGCAAATTTTTTGAATTTTGTAAATTTTTGTAAATTTTAAAAATTTTGTAAGTGTTGTAAATTTTATAGATTTGTAAATTTTTTGTTATAAATTTTTGTAAATTTTGTAAATTTTGTAAATTTTTGCAAATTTTGTAAATTTTGTAAATTATGTAAATTTTGTAAATTTTGTAAACTTTGAAAATTTTGTAAATTTTGTAAATTTTGTAAATTATGTAAATTTTGTAAACTTTGGAAATTTTTGTAAATTTTATAAATTTTGTGAATTTTGTAAATTATGTAAATTTTGTAAATATCGTAAATTTTGTAAATTTCGCAAATTTAGTAAATTTTTGTAAATTTTGTGATTTTTTTTAATTTTGTAAAGTTTGTAAATTTTGTAAATTTTGTAAATTTTGTAAATTTTGTAAATTATGTATATTTTGTAAATTCTGCAAATTTAGTATATCTTGCAAATCTTGTGAATTTTATAAATTTTGTGAATTTTATAAATTTTGTAATTTATGTAAATTTCGTAATTTATGTAAATTTTGTAAATTTTTGTAAATTTTGTAAATTTTGTAAATTTTGCAAATTTTGCAAGTACTTGTATTGTAAATATTGTGAATTTTGCAATTTTTTGTAAATTTTGTAAATTTTACAGGATTTATAAGTTATGCAAGTTATATAAAACTATGCAAGCATTGTCTCAGTAACTACCTTTTTTATCGTGCCGCAATACGAGCTTCGCTTCGTTTCGTTGTATCCTGACAAATTCACAATGCCTTTATTGCTTGAAAATTTAAGTAAGCTTTCATTTTACTTCAAACCCACCGCCTTTCAAAATGTTATAAATACAAATGTGTTTAAGTTGGAAGTTATATTAAGCCAGTCGCATAATATTTTCTCCAAAGTACCGAACAATTTGCAACAAACATTTTGTTCTCCATGGTGTCCTTTTTTTGGCGTATTCACAAAGACCGTTAAAATCCTTAGATGTTAGTGTCAATAACGGAATTAGTCACATTTCAGCATTTGGCGTAATTTGAGTAATGCGAATACAAAAAGAAGGACCAATAAGGACTGCGAGGAGTAGACACGACCAGACAACGAGTAGACCGAGAATTTATAATTTAAGGCTGTAAAATGTATTTACTTTTAAGCAAACCTTAGGATATTGATACTTTAAGACAAAGAGAATTTCCAAAAACTCAAAACGTGTCAGAAACATGCAAACACAATAAAGAAAGCCAAGGACTTCCTTCCCCAGGTGAATATGAAAATGAAAGGATGACACGCGTGTCTGGTGCAGGGAGGAATTGAAATTTATGAGAACGGGTAGGAGATCGAACAGTATTTTGATGCAAGAAGCGGAAAAGTAAATTTTAAAAACTACTCTACATGGTTAGAATAATATATATTACGTGAATTGATTTATTTGAATATTAGAAATTATTCAAGTATTTTAAAGAATGTTAATTATCGAAAGGTTGTTTTACTGATACCTGTTAAATATTTAGTTTCTTTTTACAACTTTATGATGAAAATTTCCTAAAAAGTAATTTATTTTTTGTTAATAATTACAAAAGAACACGCGATGAAGAAGTCCAAAGGTAAATTTTGGGTAGTTATTGCTTGAGGAATGTGCCAAAGAATACTACTTGTACCGTTTATAAAAAAAGCATTGTGGAACATTGTAAAATGTAACTGCAGTCTTCTCAAGCATTGAGCATGTGGCGAAATTTACCACAGATGGTACAATGCATAAGTAAGTGATAAATTTAATGATAATATATGCATAAAAGAGGATCTTCATGAAATTTTAACTAATTTTTTTTATTTGTATTTTATGTTTTAACAAGAACAAAGACATTGCACAGACAGTGATGAGAACCTAATCGTGCTAACCATTTGAAAACAAAGTATGAACGAAGAAGTATGATATGTATCGGGTATATCCGAAATTTTTGCCGTATTTCGATAATCGTGTTCTCTTTTTAAATATAGGTATAAATGAATATCAATTTTCTGTGATCGAACAAGAAAAAGACCGTCTTAAGATAGCTGCCAAAACTGCCCTCAATAAACTGCAAAATGTAAAAAGAAATCCATTATTTTTTCCAATAGGTGACTTTGGTAATCAGTATACCGCGTTATGTAAATTATAAATTCGATCGGATTAAAGTAGGAGGCATTAGAAAGATTATTTTTCGTACTCGGAAAAAGATTGCTCGACCCAGTACTGTTTGAGTGCGAGTCAAAGATGGACACCAGCAAAGCGAAAATATGCGATATTTTATAGTTTTTCTTCGATAAAGGAAAGACGCAGGTGGATGAAATTGATAACAGTATTTCTGATCCTGATATTGCAACCATGCTCAATTTTGAGATCGTCATTTTCGTTTCAGTAATTATAATGTCTAAGATGCACAACGCTCTGGAAGACCAATTGTCGAAAATGTCGATAGAATCAAGGAAATCGTCAAGTACGACCGTCATGTAAGCACTGCTAAACATTAAGCAAGAGACCAGTTGGAACCACCTGAATAAGCCTGGATACAAGAAGAAGGTCGATGTATGGGTGCCACAAGCAAAAAAACTTCGTGGATCGAATTGCCATCTGTGAATCGCAATTTATCATCAATCAAACAAAATCGACACAATTTTGAAGCGGATGGTAACTGGTGGTGAAAAGTGGGCCACTTAAAACAACAGCAAGTGAAAAAAGACGTGCGCGACTAGCGGTAAGGGACGTTCTGATACATCTACCTTATAGTTCGGACGTGGCACCAAGTGATTACTATCTCTATCTCCCTATGGCAAAGAGAAGAGGAGCTCGATTAGACAAGTTTTGTTTTTACCAATACAGATGAGGATTTCTATGAAAGAGATATAACAGTAATAATTTATCCACCAAAACGGTGTGTATTTGTCCTAAATCGGATCATGCTTCTACTTCTTAGGTGACGACTGGAAAAACATGCTTATCTACATATATTATACGCCGCCCGTAGAAAATAATTCCAAGCACTTCGACCTTCTGCGCTTCTTCTCCAATTCGTCACACCAAGTTTCGGTATTATTTCGAAAACCTGGTCCTTCCAACGGAGTTTTGATCGCCCTCTTCTGCGCCGTCCATTGAGTTCGTTGTCGAAAATTTTCCGTGTTGGAGCATTTCGGTCCATGACCCCGCCAACGCAAACGCTGTATATTAATGCGTTTGACCATGTCGATGTCGGCATACAGCTCATACAGCTCATTGTTCAATACTCTCCGTCAACGATGATGGGTCCATATATTTTTCGCAGTATTTTCCTCTCGCAAACTGCCAGTACTGATTAATGCGTTTCCGGCATAACCCAGGATTCTGCGTCATATAACAAGTCAGGTAGAACCAACGGGTGGTACAGTCGGATTTTTGTTTGTCAAGAGAGGGCTTTATCATTGAATCGCTTGCTTAGCCCATAGTAAGATCTGTTACCAAACAATACTCTCCTCTTTATCTCCATGCTGACATCATTCCTTTTAAAAATTATAGTTGTCAATGTTCACACAGCGTCCCAAACGAGTAGACACTTTGTTTGTTGAAACCAATAACTTTGTTTTGTCCTCGTTTACCACCAGACCCATTTTTGTTGCTTCCTTTTCGATGCTTGAGAAGGCTGCAGCAACATCTCACATGCGAGTAACATATGGCTTTGATTAAAGATGGTACCAGACGTGTTAACGGCAACTTTCCTCGTAATCATCTCCAGAACAGAATGTTGAAGAGGTTAAACGATAAACTGTCGTCCTGACTAAATCCTGGTTTGGTGTAGAAAGGCTCGCTTAGATCTTTGGCTATCTTTACTGAAGACTTCGTGTCAGCCAGCGTCAGCCTACTGAAACGTATAAGGTTCGTAGGAATTCCAAATTCGGACATGGCCGCGGCTATGGAAGGCAGCTTTATAATCGACGAAAAGATGGTACGTGTCGGTTTGTTTTTCTTGGGTCTTCTCGAAAATTTGTCGTAGTGTGAATATCTGGTCAGTTGTTGATTTACCAGGTCTAAAGCCACACTGATAAAGTCCGATCAGGTCAGTTAGAATCGGCTTTAGTTTTTCACATACCACACTCGATAGGACCTTATAAGCAATGGGTAAAAGACTGATACTGCGATAGTTTTTACAGACACTCCGATCGCCTATTTTAAACACAGGACACAGTACGCTCAAATTCCAATCATCCGGCATATTTATCAGCTCATTGCCACCAGTTTTAAACAGCTCTGCTGGCAGGCCATCAACGCCCGCAGCTTTGTTGTTCTTAAGACGCAATACTGCTGTTCTGATCTCGGCTCGGGAACTAAGAGCTTATAAAAATGCTCTCTCCATAGTTGCAGCGCATTCTGCGTATCTACGACCAGATTTTCCACTCTGTCCTTACAGGCGGGGAGCCATGTTCCTGTACTTCTTATCTTTCGGTAGAATTTTCGGACTTCATCTCGGACCATATTTCAAATCAGATCATACTAACTATGCTAAATAAAACGTTCAATGTGAAACTAGATAATGTTGCTCTTGTTATTGCATTTTGTAACTTTATATGAACTTCCGAACACTGTAACATCCATAGTACCGCATCGTTTTGGAAGCCGCAAATAGAAATGTAACTTTCAAATGTTCAGACATATGTGGTCCTATCACTACCCTCTTCATCGTATGTGTAAATGTCCTGCGTATGTGTAGCCACCCTCTACCCAGTCATTTGTTAACTGTTGGCACAAATGAATTTTCTCTTGCTCTAACTACGAATGAGTTTTGTTCATTTGCGTTTGGTTGTAATCATATGAAGCAATGAACGAATGTATAAGAACTTAAGACACACACACATCTTCGCACACGCACATACACACACAAAAGAAAAGAGCTATGGATACGTACTCTACCTCAAAGTTATGCTGTACGAGTATATGTATATGAGTATGTCTGTTTATGATAGTATATGTGTCGTAATATTTTGAATTGAAATAAACTGCCAGTAGGCAAACATAACCACACATTCTTCCTAAGACTTTTACGCATACACTCCCACAAACATATGTGTTATAGCATATACATTCGTGACTGTCGACTAAGACAGAGGTATTCATATGGTTTGGTAGACAATTTCAAAATGATAACATTATTTCAAGTTTTAGGGCAACTCAACTTATTTCAATTCTTTTGTTTTTTTTATCTATGGCTCTTTGAATTTCTACATTTTCGCCAGCGTTTCTTTCTATTTCACCTACTCCTTCCCGTTTTCCATTTCATGCCTCTATGCTTACTGACAGTTTATGTATGTATACATTTGTAAAAAAAAAATAACTTTATGTAATCTATTGTGTCAAAATGTGTATCCTGTTTCAGAGCAGGCCTATGTATATGAGCACAAGTGTACATTTGCCTTCCCCCGAACAAGAGTTTTCACTTAGCCTACGTTGGTTCTTGCCAATACAAGCCATTCCATGTACTTTTGCATTATGATAAGCCAAAATGTTTAAGTAGATTTCCGTTTTACTGCAACTTTGATATTGACTGTTTCCTGTTCACACAAAACATTACTACGTTACGGCATAGTGGTATGAATGTAGCTGTTTGGTCTCGAACTACGTTACTGTAAAATTGTAAATGTGACTGTGTTTTAGCTTTACACTTCTTAGGATTTACCATAGATGTAATTTGTCACAATTACTTGAGAAAAAGTCAATAAAATGACAAATTTTTCTCTTGAATGTTTCTATGACAATGTATTTCTAAAATAGTGCAATAAATGCACGATAGATGGAGCCAGGATGAGGAATGATAGGGATGAGAAACTGTTGGCTCATATAAAAATTCTTCAGTCGAAATAAATAATCTGCTAAAATACAAATTCTGTGAAGAATGATATTTTAATTTTTATGACAATGTATTCCAAAAATAGTACAATTAATGCACGATAGGTGGAGCAGGTATAGAGATGAGAAATTGTTGGCTCATCTAAAAATTTCTCAGCTGACATAAATAATATGCTAAAAGACAAATTTTTGGAAGAATAACATTTTAAGGTTACTACTGACTATACATTGAAATAAAATGAGAATAAAATTGAATTGAAATGAAATAGATTACAAAAAAGTGTATTTTGCTTGAGAGAATTTTGCTTGAGTAGGTCATAAGAAGGATGCAATTTCTCCCCTTCACTGATATTAATATTCTAGCCATAAATTGAATACGAATCATGCAAAAAGTTCAATATTTCAAAAAATGATAATGCTGCAATCTACGGTTAACACCTGAGTGGCAAAAAAATAAATTAGTGACTAAAATGTGAATAAGAAATTCGAAATTTTTTCAACCAACCTTAGAAACGTAACGCTTTCAAAATGGATTACATTTATTTTATTTACCTAAACATGGCGTATTGAATTTTTGGTATTTTTTCGCAAATTCCCTATGATTTCTGTTTTGTTGCACTGCAAGAATGTTCTTATTTACAAATTTTAGCATATAAAGCCATAATTTAGAATCGTCGTTCAGCAGTGAGAGGAAACAATACGAAAGCGCCCTATCATGCTTTATCATATAACGTAGAAAACACTTTTTTTCTATGAGTAGACATTTTTGTAATTCTTTTTATGGAAATTAGTCTTTGTTATTACTTTAACTACAATATGTTTTTTTAATAGAAATGACTGATTCAAAAGTTTGGTATAATCAAAACTTTTGCTAGAGATTGTTTAAAGATTTCATTGAAAATAATTATATATAGGTATACTGGATGTCTGAGCACGATATATTACGTTTTATTAGTACAATAGCTTTGCCAATTTCAAAGTTCTTAATTTAAAAACTTTAGCATATTCTAAAAACATTTCAACGACATGAAAGCGCACTCCCTCATGCTTTATCATATTACAAAAATTGATAGTCCCACTTTTTTATGAGCATACATTTTTAGAATTCTTTTTATGAAGATTTTTTTGTTATTAATTTAACTAAAATATGTTTTGGAATGACTGATTCAAAAGTTTGATAGAATCAAAAGCTTTTGCTAGAGATTGTTTACAGATTAAACTGAAAATAATTACATATACTGGCTGTCTGAGCTCCATGTATTACATAATGCTATTAATTCGTCAGTTTCGAAGTTCTTAATTTAAAAACTATAGCATATTCTAAAAACATTTCAAATTCTAAGAAAAATATGTTATTGTTTGATGTATTCACCTTTAGCGCGCTTTAGTAGTATCGGGTCTGTTCGGGAACGCACACTCTGCATGAACGAGGTCTAATGATAGTTTGTTCTATTCTTCGTGAAGAGCAATCTGTAACACATTGACCGTTTTATATTGTTCTGTTGATACTTTGGTCTCTAGAATGGACCATCCGAAAGAATTCATCGAGTTTAGGTCCGGATAATATAATGGCCACTCGTCTAAAGAAGTTAACTTCATCCTCACCTCTTTTACAGGCTTTATGGGATGCTACCGAGTTTTGTTGAAATGCTCAATGATTTCTAAAGAATTTGTTACGAATATTAGGTGTCCAAGGTAATAAATTATACGTTAACATGTTTTGACGGTAGATTTGTTCATTTACATTTACGTCCTGTTTAAGAAAAACGAGTGGTGAGGGTCCTGTGGAAGTTGTTGTTACTCAAATTATCATTGATGCAGGCGCTGCTTAAGTACAGCAATTCAATGGTCCAAATTTTCTTCGGTTTTGCATTCCAACCACACAATAACAATTTTTTCGTCAACAAATACCAAATTTTCAAGTTCGCCACCATTGTTCAAGCAGTTTAAAACCCCTGTTCTTGCTACACAAACTGTATTTTGTGTAGGCATTAAATCTTTCAGTTTTTGTATTTTATACAGTTTCAATTGCACTTCATTTCTTAATATGTGTCCATGCTGCGAGCGGACACATTGAGAAATTTCGCAAACGAGACTTAGTTAACCATACACGATCGGTTTGCTTGCTTCCATACTGCTGAATAGTAACAATTTTTTCGTCAAAAAAAAAAAAACCAAATTTTCAAGTTCGCCACCATTGTGCAAGCAGTTTAACACCTTCGCGATTGCTAGACAAACTGTTTTCTGTGTAGGCATTAAATATTGTAGTTTTTGTATTTTATAGGGCTTCAATCGCATTTTATAGGGCTTCATTGACAAATTTCGCAAACGAAACTGAACTTTGCCATGGATTAGGTTGAATTGTGGCATCCTACTTTCAAAGCATTCCTGGCAATGTTTCCGTTTTTGAATGTCTGTACTGTGTAATAGTCCGTTCCCAAACATTTTGTAAATGTGGTAGCTCATTAACAACGGTTGGTTACACTTCTTTTTCAGACAAGCCAAACTAACGCTTGTTAAAAACTGAGCACATTGTTATTAGCCGTTTGCCACAGCAGTGAGAAGCTGATAACATTTTGAGCACTTACCTTGGTATGGAGTAATGAAGTGGGGTTTTTTGTGGAAACAATCCTTATAGTCCGTCGATTTAGACAAGGACCAATGTCAACTAATCAGTCTAGAGACTCGATTTCAATTGAATGTAATGAAAGCAATAAAGTTGAATGGTTACACCCCAATCACAAAAAAAATAAAAAATAAAAAACAAAAAAAAATATGATTCTTGTGAGCTAAAAGTTCACTTTATGCTGAAATCTGGAGCGATTTTCAGATCAGTAATGGCTAATGAGACAATAATAAATTCATTTATTACTAAGATTGGCGTTTGATTAATATTCTAATACCGACTATGTTACTCATACGCACTTGCACGCATTTGGATTCATTCTCACTATTCTTGAGATTTGCCGGCTTGATACTTCCGGGCAGTGTTCTCGGATTTTTTTTTTTCGTAGCTTTACTTCTACAACGGCGAATATTATGCGAATTTATAGCAGCGTTTAGGTGATGAAATTATGAAAAAACGGGCCGCATTTGGCGGAAAAGAAAGTGTTGTTTCATCAAGATAATGCTCCAGCTTACACATCCACTATTGCGATGAGCAAATTAAAGGAATTTAAGTTCGAATTGCTTCAACACGTATCTTATTCGCCACACGAGTATTTGGCTCCCTCGGACTATTTTCTATTTCCAAACAAAAGTTTACTTTATGCTAAAATCAGGAGCGATTTTCAAATCACGGCTAAGATTGGCGTATGATTAATATTCTAATACCGACTATATTACTCATACGCACTTGCACATATTTGGATTCATTCTCACTATTCACGAGATTTCTCGGCTCCCAGTGTTGTTGGATTCGATTCCCAGGCAGTGTTGTTGAATTTTTTTTTTAACCTTCTTATGGTAATTTATTGCAACATTTAGGTGATGAAATAATGGACATTTGACGAAAAAGAAAGTGTTGTTCCATCAAGACACTGCTCTACGTCACGCATCCACTATTACGAAGGCCAAAATTAATGAATTAAAGTTCGAATTGCTTCATTACGCACACTATCTATCTATCTAGCGAATAGATTTAGTCCCCCCGGACTGTTTTCTGTTTGATCCCAAAATTGTCTGCCCCTATTTCTAGATAGTCTAAGTTAACTTGGTCATCCCAGGGGGCGCTGGCGATCGCAATGTAATATGCCCAGTGTGATAAGCACCGTGAGACTCACGTTAAACACAAGTGGACTCTGTTTTTATTTCCAAATTTGAAAAAATGGATCGGTGATAAAAGATTTGCCAACAATAAAGAGGTGGAGTCTGCGGTTGATGACTATTTTAAGGGGTTTTACAGTTCTTACTACTAACAGGGTATTTAAATTGTATATCGCTGGAAAAAGTTTATGGAACCAAAAACGAGATTATGGTAAAAAATAAAGACAATTTTTAGCAACTTTTTTGCGTCTTCTTTGTTACGTCGGCTAGTTTTGGAACCGCCCTTTTAACTCAAATATCACCAAAATATGCAATCAGGTGTGTTTAACGCAGTTGTCGTTGTTTATTGAATGAATTAAAGGGTGTTTCAACAAGAACGCAAGATTTAAATTTGGCGCCATTCGAAGCGTCATTGTTTGAAATTTAAACAATTGTTATTGTTTGCTAGTAGAACGTACGAGGTTAGTAAACATGGAGCGCTACACGAATGAACAACGCATTCCCATTATGAAATTGTTTTACCAAAAAAGTGAAAGTTTTGCGGCTACAGTTCGCAAATTGCGGTCACAATAATGCTCCAAAAGAGTCAACTGTAAAGAGATTAATGGATACATTTGCCAAAACTGGGTCTGTAAGTGATGTAAAGAAGACAACGCGCCTTCAACCAGGTCGATCGACCGAAAATGTGCGTGATGATGTCGCTCAAACTCCATCCACCTCAATTCGACACCGAGCTCAGCAAATTGGTGATGATGGTACGTGATGATGTCGCTCAAACTCCATCCACCTCAATTCGACACCGAGCTCAGCAAATTGGTGTCACCAAATCCACTATGCAGCGAATTTTGACGAAAGATTTGCTTCCTCATGCATACAAAGTTTAATTGACTCAGGAACTGAAGCCAGCTGACCATGGAAAGCGAAGGGAGTTCGTTAATTGGGTATTGGAGAGACAACATGAAAATGCTGATTTTGCCGATAAAATCATCTTCAGTGACGAGACCCATTTCCATCTTGATGGCTTCGTCAATAGGCAGAATTGTCGCATTTGGGGTGAGGAAAATCCTCGAGTGATTCACGAGAAGCAAATAGATCCTCAAAGTGGTGTGGATTTTGGGCGGGAGGAATCATTGGACCTTTTTTTATGGTGTTCGGTATCGTGGAATGATAACCAGTTTTTTCGTGCCTAGAATTGAAGAAA
>JAHXMU010000607.1:43830-66165 GCA_019455685.1 Philornis downsi | reverse complement strand
TTTTAGAACGCACACTCATACCGATACACATTACAACACGTGCACACAAAAACACACAAGTTTGAAACATGTTGAATATACCTCTGTCACCCGCTTTCTCTCTCTCTCTCTCTCTCCTCTCTCTGTACATGTAGGATATGTGTAGTGCCAAATGTTTTACAGGCAATTTATTAAGTAAACATTTGCTTTTGGTAATTGATGTTAATGTAAATGCCAGTCATTGTTTGTTTAATAGAGTTTTATTGAAAGAACACAAAAAAAGAAAAAAAAACAATAAAAACATAGCAACTTGAAATACTTCCTATGGGTGGCAGAGGTAGAGGCGACAAGGCAATGAACTAACACTTAATTTGCATGCAAAATATTTGCAAAGAACTTATGAAAGTAGAACATAAGTCATAGACGCCTCTGGTACCGGAAGGTTCCTTGTTTGCCAATTTTAAGGACGGTCATCCACTGCCAATTCTAGATATACGCAAGTGTGCCGGTAAAAATGGAAATTTTCCATGTATTGCATAAATCTATATTAAAACAAAACTAATGTTTGTTAAATATAATCAACAAATGTTATACATTAACATTTATATTGTATTAAACAAAACATTTATACGGAAAAGTTTTTTTGTAAAAAGTTTTCTTATAGAAAACCATTTCTTTAATCGATAATTGACGGAAAAGCAGCTTATCATATAGAATATATTAAGTGCGCAACCAAGTTCTCGCTGTTTAACAATAGATGGCGCCAGCTGTAAGTGCTAGTAGATTCTGTCATAATCTAAAGCTTAGGCATATAGTAAACATATCACCTCGACACAATAATGATTTCCTTTTGACGTCATATCCTTTTGGTTGTGTGAATATATATGATTTTGTGTACAATAGATGGCGCCAGCTGTAAGTGCTAGTAGATTCTGCCATAATCTAAAGCTTAGGCATATGGTAAACATACCACCTCGACACAATAATGATTTTCTTTTGACGTCATATCCTTCTGGTTGTGTGAATATATATGATTTAATGCCAAGTATTAGTCATACGTGGGAAGTATTGACTTTCTTTTTTCAATCAAAACAAAAAAAAAAAAAAAAAACTGCGGTTGAAGCTTATCGAGAACTTCAAAACGTTTACAGAAATGCTGATTTAAACAAAACAACCTGTCGAGATTAGTTCCGTTGCTTTAAAGATGGTGATTTTGATGTTGACGACCGTTCGCGTGAAGGAAAGTCTTCGAAGTCACTGAATTGACGGTACTGCTGACCTTTTCAAACGCAGGTAGAGCTTGCTTCACCATTAGGAGTTTTTCGCAAAACCATTTCCAAGCGATTGAATGCGTTGGGAAGGATTCAAACTCAAGGAACTTGGGTTGAAGCCAAAAAACGTCGAGTGTCGTTTTTCGACTGTGAACAACTGCTTCAACGACGAAAAGGAGGGGTTTTTCTTCATCGTATCCTTGTCAAACGCAGGTAGGGCTTGTCTCAGCATTAGAAGTTACTCGCAAAACCATTTCCAAGCGATTACATGCGTTGGGAATGATTCAAACGTAAGGAACTTGAGAACGTAAGTTGAAGCCAAGTTGAGCGTCGTTTTTGCGCCTGTGAACAACTGCTTCAGCGACAAAAAAGGAAGGATTTTCTTCCTTCGTTCCTTTCCTGATGAAAAATGGATTCATTACACCAATACAAAGAAAAGAAAGTCAGGGGGGGGCTGTCGGGTCATGCTTCAACATTGTCGCCTAGGCCGAATATTCACGTTGCAAAGGTATTTAGTGGGACCTGATCGGTGTTCTTTATTACGAGCTGTCGAAACTAAGCGAAACCATCACTGGGGATCGGTATCGACTTTAGTTAATGTGATTGAGCCGAGCTCTGCACGAGGGACGCCCATAATATGCGGAGAACTACGAAAAAATGATTTTTAAGCATAACCGCGCTCGGCCTTACATGGCCAAGTTCATTAAAACCTCCCTGGAAACGCTGAAATGGAAAGTCTTACACCATCCACCATATTCTCCAGATTTTGTGCCATCCAATTACTACTTGTTCCGTTCGATGGCACACGGTCTAGCTAACCAGCAGTTCCACTCATAAAGATGTTATCAAGGAATAACTAAATTCGTGGATAGCCTCAAAATATGAAGAGTTTTATTGTGACGGAATTTGAGCTTTGTCGGAAAGATAGGAAAAAGTAGTAGCCAACGATGGGCAATAATTTCAATGAATCATTTGTAAACATATTTACATAATAAAATAGGATTTTTATAAAAAAAAGAAAAACAAACAAAGAGAACGTAGTTATTTCATAATAACTTATTTACAATGTTTATTTTGTCTCTGCGCCTTAAAGGCTTTAGTAGAGACTTAGTGCCAAACTTTAAATTACAAAATACAGGGTGTCCATCGGGGAGGTATACTACATTGTTTGTTTATAATTTTTGATTAAATGAAAGAGAATGGATATTATATACCTATAGATAAATGTTTCATTTAATGTCGACAATTAGTATGTATGGAATACAAGATCAGATCAGATAAATGTCCGCTTCTGTTAGTCTCACAAATGCGAGCCCTTTTGAGCACATTTATCATTACATTCTCACACATTTCACACGGTATTTCATTAATTTCATTACGAATACTTTGTTTGAGTTGCTCAGGGGTTTTTGGTTTGTTTGCATAAACCTTCAGATATCTCCACAAAAAGAAGTCCGGAGTAGTCAAATCAGGCAACCGTGGAGGCCAATCAACATCACCATTTCTTGAAATAACATGTTGCGGAAACAGGTCCCGCAGTAATTCCATTGTAATCCTGGCTGCAAGCGATGTGGCACCGTCTTATTGATACCACATGTTAATGAAGCCCAAAGCATGCAGTTGTGGCGTTAAAAAGTTTTCAATCATATCACGATATCGCTCCCCATTGACAGCTACCGCCGTTTTCAGTTTCAAAGAAGTTAGATCCAATGATTCCTTTTAATGGACCTTTTTTTTATGAAAATGAGGCATGTCAAGCGCAAACAGTCAATGGTGTTGGGTATCGTGAAATGATAACCAGTTTTTTCGTGCCTAGAATTGAAGAAATAGAATGTGGAGGGCATGTGGTTTCAACAAGATGGCGCCACATGTCATACAGCCAGAGAAACAATTCAGTTGCTGCATCATCTTGCGTTCTTGTTGGGACACCCTTTATTAGTTAAATAAGCTAATTTGGGTGAGTAATACCAGAGAGGGCGTGGTCATTCCGTTACAGTATTGTTACGCAATAAAATTGATGAGAATTTAGGCAACTTCAGGCCGTGATTTTTGGAATTAAACTATTAAACTTTGATCAAGCGTTCAACTTGCATGAGGGTACCAAAATGGGCATGGTAGCGCTGCCCATTTTCGTTTTCACAACTTAAATCACTAAACGTGTGGTATATGACAAATTTAGTCAAAGTGGATACAATCGATTGGCAGATATGGTGGTAAGAATACATGGATTAAGTTGCGATGGGTAATGCCTTCAATAAATCATTTGTAAGCATATTTTCATAACAAAGTTGAATTTTTATAAATGAAAAACAGCGAGAACTTAGTTGCGTACCTAATACGTAAAAAGAAAACATTTTTTTTTTTGAAGAAAATTACCTACAAGGATTAATTTTGATCTGGAATACCTGGACGAATAAACTTCTAACGCCAAAGTGCTTCGCCCTGAGGAAAATGCATGGTGTACGAATTAGAGTAGCTATAAATATCTTTATAAATATCTTTTTCATAACACACATATGAAGCCAGATTCAGTAGGCAAAATTTAATATCTTAAGTAAATCAAACTTTGAGCAAACTGACAAAGTAGATCGACATGTTTTGAAATACTATGGAAAAAGAGTCCAACACAAACTCAAAATCGACGTGTTGAAGCCATGTTCAACAGGCCCCATGGATCATCTTAGGTTTAAGGGTTCACTCATTTTTTATTTACCTCATAAGCTCATTCTTTAATTACTGAAGTTTTTTTTATCTTATAATCAATTGTTCAGTTTTTTGTTTGAAAAGTTTAGGCGGCGTTGGACTAAGTCCGCCATTTTGTGGTTATTCGTAAGAACGAACTCAATAAAGCAAGAAGTTATTATAGTCAAGTCTCGCTGAAATCAAACTACATTTCATTACCTTGGAAATAATAGAATTTATATCCTTAGCCCCTGTAAGAATCAACACGACGATAGTAATTTTTCTATTTAGTATTAGTTTAGGTATAAATAATTGCATTCTCTATTTTCAGCAGCTCAATTTGAAACATTTTTTAAAATGTAACCGGTTTTTCTTCGCAGCCATCCGTGAAGCTTAAACCAGAAATTGCATTTCTTGCAGCAGAAATCAATATAGCCACACATTTTCAATGTCTATTTAAGGTGTTCTATCTAAGACCTTTCCCCTACCACATTTCCGTTCATGCTGGGTGGCAAACCAAACAACAACAGAGATTTCCAAAATTACTCTCATTATCCTTGCGGTTGATACAAACAACATCATTAACAATACATAAAATAATGACAACATGAATGAACACCCAAAAGGCTAAGAGGCAACAGCAACAAATACATAAACAAAAGGTAATGGCTACAGCAGGAACTCTCTTCGACCATAATGCATCAAAACCTCAATGTAAATCTAACCAAAGAATCGACCAACAACCATATCCTGTTAGGTTTTTGCTGTTGTTTAGTTTCGCCTGACATGACAACACCAACAAACGGAAGTCATCTGCACTGCTAGCTAGCGTGCTGCTGTCCTGTTAACACAAAGTCACATCGGAAATTCACACATTGGTTAATAATTTATAATTTTTGCAATGCTTTTGTCCTCGTTGCAATAGTTTTAAATTGCTTTTTGGAAAAAAATATAACCAAAACAAGCCAAGCAACTAACTGGTGTAAGGAGCAAAAACTAATGTGACAGTGTAAAATGTACGGACATGTAACGTGGTTACAAAGCAAAATTGTATTTAGTAATTTATGATAAATGCAAAAAAAAAAAACAAAAGAATGAGAGAACAGTATGCTTAGAATCTGTAATACCCTAAAGTATTTATATATGGTCACCTCAAACGCGAAAGGGCAAAACAAATGCAAAATTCGAAATTCAGTTTATGACAGTTATCAGGTTTATAGAAAGATCAACAGAGAAGCGCCAACGATTCTGTGAGGCAAACTGACTTACACGTACTTTCATGTGACGCACAGTCGCAGCTTTTTTTCTAAGAATACTTAAAAAGGATTTCATCTTCTGCATCCTCCCAAATTACCACCATATTTAAAATGTTATTGCGGCATTTGGATAACACATCAGCATACATTCTACTCCCCGCAGATTCGAAAGAAATTATGGGTTGATTTAGTATAGAGTATTTCATAGACTAATTAATTAATTTTAATTTTGCAGCAAGGGAAGCCATCCTCTCAAATTACCACCATATTTAAAATATGATTGCGACATTTGAATAACACATCCGCATCCATTCTACTCCCTGCAGATTCTAAAATAATTATGGCTTCAATTAGTATAATTTATTTCATAGACTCTAGCAAACTATTTGTTTTTACAGCAAGGTAAGCCAGAAAACTGTTTCTGTAAAAATACTTAAAAAGGATTTCATCTTCTGCATACTCTCAAATTACCACCATATTTAAACTATTATTGCGGCATTTGGATAACACATCAGCATACATTCTACTCCTTGCAGATTCGAAAATAATTATGGGTTGATTCGGTATAGTTTAATTCATAGACTTTAATTCATAGACTAGCAAACTGTCTAATTTGTAGCACGGGAAGCCAGACGACTGTTCCTGTAATAAAGTTTTATAATCCTGATCCTCCATCCTCTCAAATTACCACCATATTTAAAATATGATTGCGGCATTTGAATAACACATCAGCATCGATTCTACTCCCTGTAGATTCTAAAATAATTATGACTTCATGAACACACCTCGTACATATACAAAAAGAAAAAAAAAGATAAGAATTATATATTTTGGTATATTTAAAAAAATTTAAGTATTACTAATTTAGCGAATAAATCTCCAAATATTGGAAACTTTAGCCGGAATAGATTTACGTGTCTCGAAAGAGTAAATTTCGTGTGCTGTGCAAATGTGGCAGGAGGCTAGACTCAACTCAAGCTCCTTGTAGTCACAAAGTCAAAGTTTCATTAATCCCAACATTACAGACATTCTAAGTCAACCTGAATTGTTAGAGAATATTTTAATCTTTTATATATTGTTGAGGTAAAACTTTTCAATTCCTGTCAATTATAAACTCAAAAATGTTTAACTAGAAAAGGGCTGCCAGTGAAAGCTATTCTTTTCATTTGTAAATATCCCATCTCATCTATCTGGGGACGAACTAAAAACCACAGACGGCTGTATTTTTGCAAATTTGTATGCCACCAAATGTAAGCTCAATTAAACAAACCATGAATCAAAACGTGATCAGGATTACAAAACTTCAGGAAAAACAGGAGCAGTTTTCTTTCTTCCGTTGCTGCAAAAGTGGGTAGTTTGCAAGAGTCCATAAAGCCGACTACTCAAAAGGAAGCCGTAATTATTTTAGAATCTGCCAGGAGTAGATAGGAAGCTGATGTATTAACAAACATACTTTGAATTAACGTATAACAAAATTATAATGTGAGCATTTCTGTAGAGCAACCAATAAAAATAAAAATAATGTTAAGCAATTAATTATATTAAAGTTTCTATCTAAGGCTTTTTCTCCTCGACGAACTAAAAACCGCAGACGGCTCTATTTTTGCAAATTTTTATGCCACCAAATGTGAGCCCTCGTAAACAGCCCATCGATCAGGATTACAAAACTTTATTACAGAAATAGTCTGTTTTCTTCCATTGCTGCAAAAGTAGGTAGTTTGCAAGAGTCTATGAAGCAATTTATTCTAAAAGAAGCCGTAATTATTTTAGAATATCCCCCAGGAATAGAAAGGATACTGATGTGTTATCAAAATGCTTCAAAAATACTTCAAATATGCTGATAAATCGAAAGGATTCGAAAGGTGAAATATCTTCAAGTATTTTTTGTGACTGATCATGGTTAATATACCCGACTATCGTTTGCATTATCCCCGGTACAATCCCGGATACAGTCAAGAATCTTTATTTGAGCGGCGGTTAACTCGATATGTCGGACGAACATATGGAGGACAATTTTAGTAAATGCTTCGCAGACTATGACGTGCGAAATCATCCTTCAATAGTAGGTCCCGTTGTCCCATATCTCACAAGTTTAGTAAATGCTTCTCAGACTATAACGTGTGGAGTCGTCGTTCAACTGTAGGTCTCGTCGGGTGAATCTAAAAAATAGAATGCGTGTAGGCTCACTGAACGTGAGAAGTTCTCCCATATCTCACAAGTTTAGTAAATGCTTCTCAGACTATGATGTGCGGAATCGTCGTTCGACTGTAGATCCCGTTGAGTGAATCTAAAAATAGAATTCGTGTAGGCTCACTGAACGTGAGAAGTTCTCCCATATCTCACAAGTTTAGTAAATGCTTCCCAAACTATGCTGTGTGGAGTCGTCGTTCAACTGCAGATCCCGTTGAGTGAATCGAAAAATAGAATGCGTGCAGACTCACTGAACATGAGAAGTTCTCCCATATTTCATTTATGGGATGCTGGGGAATTAAGTATTCTTTGAAGCAATGTTTGAGTCCTGAGGTGTGTGTTCTCATAATTTCATTATAACCTGAATCTGCAACTTTGAACAGTAATAAAATTAATTAAGGATGGTATTGAATTTAACGACAATGAAATACAGTAACCGAAAAAGACGATTAAAATCAAGAAAGCTATCGACATGTTTAATATTGGAATGAACTAAAAATGAGATGGGCAAACAACGGGTTAATTGTTTTGAAAGCAGTTTTAAAAGGAATTTTAAAATCAACGATAAAAATTATAAAATTAACTCGCCGTTTTTCTTAAACCATTTAAATAGTGTCTCTCATACGAGGGCGAGCACAAAACTAGCCGATCTGACATACAGATGGTGCCAGTAGTATAAAAAAATATATTTTCATAAAAAGTGGCAACTTTATGGAACATATGCTTTATTCTTTTCTTGAAAAGTGGCAACATTCTATAACATATGTTTCAAGTTTGGAATTGGAATGAATTAAAAATAAAATGGGCAAACAACGGGTTAATTGTTTTGAAAGCAGTTTTAAAAGTTCTTGAACAAAAAAAAGGATCACCGACTTTTACGCAAAATAGATTACAACTTCTCTCCAAGTCGAAGCAGAAAGTTAATTTATATGTGAATTATATTTTTTTGTTTACAGAAATTCTTATTAATTTGTTAAGTATGCTCCGAACAAAATTAGTAAGCAAGATTTCTTTTAATTTCTCAAAATAAAACACAGAAAAATTTTTACAACAAATAAAAAGTTCCATTTGTATAAAAAAAATTTTCTCTCGCGAAGTGTAGATGACTCCTTTTTTTAAACAACATTCGTAAATATGAACAATTTTGCAAAAATAAACAGGCTTGATTTTAGTTAGTCCATATTATCTTAAGTTCTCTGCATTTCTCTGGACACGATGTGTTAAAACTTGACTTACAATATATTTTTCCGAAGAAAAATGTCTCTTATTTGAAGCTCTTGAAGTCACTGTAGTCCACCACATCATGCCATTTTTCTCTATTTTCAAAATTTGTTAAATTCAATTTAATTCTTGCTGTAAAGTGCTTTAACTTATATTTGGTTTTTAGATGTTTGAACGATAGCAAGCATTTCTAGGAATCCATAAACCAGACACATTATCGCTCAACACACAAGAAGTTTATGAAAAAATTTAAAAATTCCTCATGCATGGGAATTTTAATATCAATCAAATGATAAAATTAAACTCGCCGTTTCGCTTAAACCATTTAAATATAGTCTCTCATACGAGGGCGAGCACAAAACTAGCCGATCTGACATACAGATGGTGCCAGTAGTATAAAAAATATATTTTCATGAAAAGTGGCAACTTTATGGAACATATGCTTTATTCTTTTGTTGAAAAGTGGCAACGTTGTATAACATATGTTTCAAGTTTCAAGGCGCCACGTTGTTTAGTATTTCTATTTGAGCCATCAAAATTAAACCATCTCAGTGAATTTGTAAACATGGAAAAAATTGGTCACCGTTATGTTATTCAATATTTACATTTGAAACGGTCTCAGTCTAACCAAAATTAAAGCCGAACTAGACTCTACTCTGGGAGAGTCTGCTCCTTCGTTTACGACTGTAAAATATTAGCAGAGCAGAGTTTAAACGAGGCAGTACGAGCTGTCAGAACGGACACCACAGTGGTCGACAAATTGCGATGTCCTTGCCAGATACGCTTAAGAAAATCCACACAATGGTATTGGATAATCGTCAGTTGAAGGTGCGTGATCCAGCTGAAATGATAGGCATTTCAAAAAGTGCTATACATCGTATATTGACTAAAGATTTGAAAATGAGAAAACTGTACGCCAAGTGGCAAGATGGGTGCCGCGCTTGCTTTCACTGGAGCAACAACAACGTCGTGAAGATGTAAAAATGGCAGCAAAGTTTTGTTTCCTCTGTAATGAAAAATCATCAATGGCGAATATTACGCTAATTTATTGCGGCGTTTAGGTGATGAAATTATGGAAAAAGCGCTGCAAATTTTTATTTCATTAAAACAACGCTCCAGTTCACACATCCACTATTGTGATGACCAAAATTAACAAATTAAAGTTCGAATTGCTTCGTAATGCACCTTATTCGGCAGATTTAGCTCCCGCGGACTATTTTCTATTTCCAACTTTGAAAAAATGTCTTGATGGTAAAAGATTTGTCAACAATGAAAAGGTGGAGCCTGCGTTTGATGGCTATTTTAAAGAGTTTGACAGTTTTTACTATAAACAGGGTACAGAAGTTATTGAATATCGCTGGAAAAAGTGCATAGAGCTAGAACGAGATTATGTTCAAAAATAAAGAAAATGTTTCCCCACTTTTTTGTGTATTTTTTGTTGGGTCGGCCAGTTTTGGGACCGTCCACGCAGGTTTCCATTAGCTGAGTTTTGAAAATGAGATATGGTATGGTAACGTCTGCTTATAAAAATTTGTTTGCCTAAATATTTAGTACAAAATTTCCCTACTTCTGTTCTCAAAGTATCCATACTCTCCCAAAAAAAAAAAAAAACAAATCTACAAGAATCAAATTTTCCTTGCACATGCAGCAGATCCATGGCTGCTGTTACAACCATTATCTCCAACTCATAATGCCCTTTGTTGCCAACACTGGATTATAGAAATTGCTTTGCCATGAATTTGCCATGACGCTCATGCATGAACAGATATCTGCATACAGAAATCAGACTACACGTCATTAATTTTTAATCTATATTTGTGAATTTCGTAACATGAAAAATATCCTGCCACATCACCGTACACCAAACATCCCCAACCAACTCCCGCAGAGATCAGCGCCTGTATTTTGCTTTGGCATTATTTCATAATTTATTCATTTTTAAGTTGTTCATGTTTACCATTCCGTTCCCGGCATCGCAAATCCGCACCGCACTGCTTGCCCCATAACCTGATTTAGCTAACTTGCTCATCCTTTGGCGTAATGTATCGAATTTTGCATGGCCACACACACATAGACACAAAAAAACGAAAAGTTTATTAGAAAGGAAAAAGTTTCGACCATAATATGACCAGGATTGCCAAATGTAACCGGAACATTGTAAATGGGATATGAGTGAATTGCTGTTGGAATATAGGACTGAATTAGCAGCGAAAACTTTTCGGAATTCGAGTATTTTCACATTCAAGGAAACGGGAATAATTGTCGTCAAAACCAGGGAAAGTGATTTCAAATAGGATTGCGGCTAGAATACGTGATAGAAACTTCTAAATGTGAAATTGAGTAGAATAATATAAGGTATTGAGGTTTATTGATTTTGGGAAATCAAAAAACCTATTGCGAATGGAAAGTAGAGGAAATTTGGAGACTTTAAACTTATTTAATATTTAAACTAATTATCGTTTTTCTATCATGTGTGGTTAGTCAAATAAGGGTGTCCCAACAAAAACGCAAGTTTTAAATCTGGCGCCATTCGAAGTGTCATTGTTTGATATTTAAACAATTGTTACTGTTTGCTAGTAGAAGGTACGAGGTTAGTAGAAATGGAGCGCTACACGAATGAACAACGCATTCTCATTGTGAAATTGTTTTACCAAAATGGTGAAAGTTTTGCGGCTACAGTTCCCAAATTGCGATCAATTTGGTCCAAAAGAGTCAACCGTAAAAAGATTAATGGATAAATTTGCCAAAACTGGGTCTGTTAGTGATGTGAAGACAACAACGCGCCTTCAACCAGGTTGATCGACCGAAAATGTCGCAGCTGTTGTACGTGATGATGTCGCTCAAATTCCATCCAACTCAATTCGACACTGAGCTCAGCAAATTGGTGTCTCCAAATCCACTATGCAGCGAATTTGGACGAAATATTTACATCTTCATGCATACAAAGTTCAATTGACTCAGGAACTGAAGCCAGCGAAGGGAGTTCGTTAATTGGGTATTGGAGAGACAACATGAAAATGCTGATTTTGCCGATAAAATCATCTTCAGTGACGAGGTCCATTTCCATCTTGATGGCTTCGTCAAAAGGCAGATTTGTCGCATTTGGGGTGAGGAAAATCCTTGAGTGATTCACGAGAAGCAAATGCATCCTCAACGTGTCACTGTGTGGTGTGGATTTTGGGCTGGAGGAATCATTGGACTTTTTTTTTATGAAAATGAAGCATGTCCAGCGCAAACAGTCAATGGTGTTCGGTATCGTGAAATGATAACCAGTTTTTTCGTGCTTAGAATTGCAGAAATGAATGTAGATGGCACGTGGTTTCAACAAGATGGCGCCACATGTCATACAGCCAGAGAAACAATTCAATTGCTGCTTCAGTCATTTAAATCTTGTGTTCTTGTTGGGACACTCTTAAGTTTTTTTGAAGTGTGAAACAATTTCCTAAATTAAATTCCAGTAACTACAACATGTGGGTGACACTGCTGTTGTAATCATTTCACACGTGCTTGTCCTTTAACATACATATATGTATAACGTATTTAACTACATGCATATTTAAGTGTCACATTGATATGTATTGGTGTAAATCAAATCACAATAAATTTTTTATGAGATGTTTCAAAGGATACACAAATTTATGTCATGGTTGCTGCTACTATTCGTTTCAACGATGGAGATGAATGATCAGGGAAGGAAACATTTTACAATCTTATTTTCGTTAATTTTTCTCATATGCGTTTAGAACAAGAAAGAAAGAGTAACAAATTTGTCACAATCAATATTGGTTTATTGCCAGAGAAGAAATACGGGACAAGAAGGAGAAATAAATGTTTGTAATAAAGTAGAATAGCATACATCAGTTGTTTCTTGTCTGTCTGCACAACATTTTAGTACATTTAAATTTAGATTCATACAGCATATCATTACGAATACATAAAGAGTTGACAACAACATGTTAACAAGGAAAAAACGGATATTAAGAGAAAGTTTGAAGCTACAACATAAATACCCATGTCAGATAGATATAACATAATTACACACAAATAAAGTGATAGAATCACATACGAGTATACCCCTCCCCCCCAAGCTACATGTGTAAAGATACGAGTATTATTACACACTCACACATACATACGAGTACTTGCTTAGGTAAGCATCAATCGCTGTTACTTCCAGTTGCTGGCAACCACGACTTTGCGGTTCCGTTATGTCAGTTTACACAGTTTACTCATCTATTTAAACAATACACTTACGAGCACAAAGACACAAACACAAGTTCGTATTCATCGCCACTTTACCGGTTCCACACTTTATAGGTATGAGCATTAAAATGTTAAATGTGTTAATACAGTGACACAACCAATGTAACAACACTTAATCATGGCAATTTATACGTATGTATGTGTATGAGTACAAAAAAAGGCAAAGCTAACAGATACCTTAACCTGCCTCTTCCTTTTGGGAGTTTGCTCTTTGTTGCGTTCTCCACAGTGTGGAGAGATGTGTTTGATGGTATTCGTAGACGTCTACGTAGTAATGCTATGTGACATTTTCATGATATAGCACAATGGACGAAAATGGGGTATAAGATAATAATTTTAATATATGAGGATAATGAGGATAATAATTTTAAGTTGCGACAAGACCGAGTGGAAACAACTGTTTACAAAGGTCGTCACTTAAAGTGTTACCAATTAAAAATGTTTTATTTTTGTCGGTTCAATTTTGTTTACCTAAAAACTTCAGCATGTCGTATGAAATTTTAAGAAAAACATGTTATTTTTTGATGTGGGCACCTTCACGAATATGGTCAGATGGTGTCCTGTCACATTGTCGGCAAAGAGCAATCGTTAAGGTGTCGGCCGTCTTATACTTTTAGTTGATATTTTGGCTTTTAGAATGGACCAAATGTAAAATCCATTGGGTTTAAGAAACTTTTTCTTGTAAAAAAGGTTATTGGTTGATGTAGTCACCTTCACGAATGTGATCTGATGGTGTCCTTCCACATTCTCGGCCAAGAACAATCTTTAAGGTGTTGACCGTCTTATATTTTTAGTCAATATTTTGACCTTTAGAATGGATCACATGTAAAATATTTTGGGTTTAAGTCCGAAGAATACGGTGGCCATTGTTCTGATGAGATTAAGCTAGGAACTTTTTCTTGTAGAAAAGGTTATTGGTTGATGTAGCCACCTTCACGAATGTGGCCTGATGGTATCCTATCACATTCTTGGCGAAGAGCAGTCTTTAAGGTGTCGACTGTCTTAAATTTTTAGTTGATATTTTGACATTTAGAATGGACCAAATGTAAAATCTATTGGGTTTAAGTCCGAAGAATACGGTGGCCATTGTTTTGGAGAGATTAAGTTAGGAACTTTTTCTTGTAAAAAGCGTTATTATTTGATGTAACCACCTTCACGAATACGGCCTGATGATGCCCTGTCACATTCTCGGCGAAGAACAATCTTTAAGGTGTTGAGGTCTTATAGGTTTTATACTTTTAGTTGATATTTTGAACTCCAGAATGGATCACATGTAAAATCCTTTATGTTTAAGTCCCAAGAATATGGTGGCCATGGTTCTGATGAGATTGAACTATGAACTTTTGTCTGTAAAAAACGTTACTGTTTGATGTAGCCACCTTTACGAATGTTGCCTAATGGTGTAATGTCACATTCCCAGAGAAGAACAGTCTTTAAGATGTCAACCGTTTTATATTTTTAGTTAATATTTTGACCACCAGAATGGACCATATGTAAAACCCATTGGGTTTAAGTCCGCAGAATGCGGTGGCCATTGTAGTGAAGAGATTAAGCTAGGAACTTTTTCTTGTAAAAAGCATTGGTTTTCATGGATTTTATAGAACGGTGCCAAGTCTTGATGCAATGTCCAATGATTTCTTACGAATTGTTTTTGTGCTCAAGATAACAAAAGCATCGTTTGAAATCTTTTCAAAATAGATTTATTGATATACCTTTACAAACTGTTCAATGAAAAGGAGTGTTGAGCATTCTGTGATGCACTGATGAAGACGCTTCCTTTAGCAGAATCTACATTATCTTTTGATTTGCATTCTACATTCAAATTTTCTAAATCATACAATTTCCATTGGAAAAGAGCAAACATTCACGCTCACCACCAACGTGAAAGTGCCTTTACACCGATGCTTCATTAGGCGGGCGAACCGTTTTTTGTGCAAATGTTAAACCTTGCACTCTTTGTAATTTATAAAGCTTCAATTGTAATTCATTTTTAATATACTCCTACGTCCCATGGTACGAGCAGACACTTTGAAATTTTGCGCAAATTAAACTGCAATTTGTCGCAAATAACGCATAATTCTGGTCTTTACCTTTCGAACCATTTCTGAGAATACCCAAATCCATGGCATTTTTTGATGCCAACAGTATTATTGTAATGTATAATTGTCAAATAAGCAAATATTTCGTGTACACGTAAATGTAGTGGCTTATTAAAAATCGTGGCTAAATAAAAAGCAATAACACTGTTGCGTTTGAATTCCATTTCGACAAATTTTTCAACTATGACAATATGCTTCCATCGTTTGTAAGCAATATAACAGACTGACGCTTGTCAAAAATGAGCGCGTCCATTAGCCGTTTGTTTGGTTGCTATATCGGTATGAAATTGGTAACACTTTAAGCGAGTAATCCTATATATACCTACATATATATATATGGTTATGCATTTAGTGGTTTCAAAACCGCCGGTCTGGCAAGGCTGTCAGCTGTACCTGCCATCTGAAGTGTTATTTATTTAATGAAAAGTTTGCCATTTACGAATATCGTTTAAGAAACCGAAAAACGCGTAAAAATAGTTAAAACTTACTACAAAAGTGGTGATTCAAACGTGGTCTTTTAATCACTCACTCGGTGGTTACTTCAAGAAGCAAAATTGTCGCCTAATGGGCTTGTAAAATCCAGAAATAATTGTGGAAAACCCATTGCATTCGGAAAAAGTGATTTTTTGGTGGGCATTATTGTCTAGAGGCGTCACTGGACACCTCAACAAACAAATTGTTGTATATGGGGCTCGAAGAACCCAGAAGTGATTGTGAAAAAACCATTATATCCGGAAAAAGTTTAGTGTTTAGTGCGCACTATAGTCCGGAGGTGTCATTTGACCAATTTTTTCCGAAAACTACCTCAAAAGAATCCATTGCTGCAACCAATCCGGAGGCATTTAAATGACATTGTATTTCATACATAAAGGCAAGGCTGAAATATTGCAATACAATCATAGCTTTATCAGTGTTTTATTTAATTTTATTTGAAAACGAAAAATAGATAACCAAATATATACAGTTGCAGTCAAAATAATAGTAGTGGCTTTATAAAAATGTTGTTTTGTTTTGTAGCCTCGCTGTATTTACATTTCTTGCCTCGTTTTTTTTTTCATTTCATAGCTTAATGTAAACACCAAAAAAAACTAACCATTATGTTTGCATTCCATTGTTCTTGTTGTTTTTACAATAACTAAATTCAAAGAAGAACAGGTTTTTGGCAGTCAAAATAATAGTAGTGCTGACAGAAGTCCACGAACTTTGCAAGTAAACACATTCTTTTTTTGCAAGCTTTGTATATTGGGTTTAAAAGTAAATAATTTTTTTAGAAGAAGTATAATTCTGATCCATAGGAAAAACGATTGCTGATAAGGAAGCTGATTTCGGAGGGAAAATCTTATAAAGAAGTGGAAAATATTATAGGTTGCTCACCGACAATGGTACGCAATGCAATAAAGTACACTCCCGTTAGTGAGACACGTGGCCGTTCGCCAGTATTATCAAAAAAAAAGTATTTCGCGTATAGTAAGGTACTCAAAAGAAAACCCCTTTGCTGCCGCTACGGAAATAAAAGACAAACTTTGTGTGGAAGCGAGCGTGGAAACTATCCGCAGACGTCTTAGAGATGCAAGTTTGATAGTGCGAAGTCCAAGAAAAGTGCCACTGTTGACGAAAAAACATGTTATACAGCGACTAAAATTTGCTAAGGAGCATCTAAATTGGACCCCTGAAAAATGGAGTACTGACGAGTCTAAAATTTTTCTTTACGGCGGGAAAGGCTCACGAGCCTACGTAAGACGGGCTCCTAATTCAGAATATAACCCTAAATTTACGCTGAAAACGGTTAAACATGGAGGATCTAGTGTTATGATATGGGCATGCTTTTCATACATAGGAGTTGGACCCATATACTGGATCAAAGACATCATGGATCGCCATCTATACGTAAAAATATTACAGGAAGTGATGCTGCCATATGCTGCGGATGAAATGCCTTTGATATGGACCTTTCAGCAGGACGATGATCCTAAGCACACAAGCCGTCTAGCAAAACAGTGGTTTGCAGAAAATAATATACGCGTATTGGAATGGCCAGCCCAGTCCCCAGATCTCAGTCCCCAGATCTCAGTCCCATTGAGAATTTGTGGTGTGACGTAAAGGCTGTGATCGCGCAAAGAAACCCCACAAACAACAGCACATTGTGGAAAGTTGTGAAGGATGCGTGGAGGCGGTGGAGGCGGTGGAGGCGGAGGCGATAATTGCCAACAAAGGGTTTGCCACAAAATACTAATTAAGATGCTTACCCTTCGTAATATACATTTAGCCCACGCATCAATTTATTTTGGTTTGTACTAACCATTAAATGAATATCACTACTATTATTTTGACCGACTATATTTGAAAGAATTTGAAAACTTTTATATTTTTGTAACTATATTTAATTCTTTTTTTTTTTTTTTTTTTTGTTTATTTCCTAGAATTTATAAAAGGAACTATGTTAAAAAATTGAACTTAAAAATTTACAAAATTATTTTGAAACCTTTTTACATCTTTAAAATTTGCGCAATACCCACTACTATTATTTTGACTGCAGCTGTATATACACACAGATTTTATGAAAATTTTCACATATATATTGTACAGGAAAACATGCCTGTGATTTATTAGAAATTATGTACTATTAATTTTCTATGTCCTTCGACAGAACTATTCCACGTTTCTTGGACGTAAAAATAGAGAGTTTTTTGGCCATCCTTGTATTTTCCCACTACCACCCATGGTGCATCCACATCAAATCTCTATATGACGCTACGTGAAAATTTACTGAGAGGTTACATTCACATGTAATAAAATGTTATCGTATTCACAATTTGTCATCCCCTGGATGTTGTCTTTGTTGGCATTTTATATAAAATTGCACCAGATTTATGTAGCAACACAACACGAGATCATTGTTGAGACGACCAGAGAGTTCTTGGCTTATGTGAGATGTGTCTTTGATGAAAATTGTGAATAATAAATTGTTATTGTGGCATTAATAAATTGCATGTAATAGACATAAAATGATGATACCACAACAATGCATAATAAATTATACGAGGGATTGCTCAAAAGTTTTGCGATGAAAAGAAAAAGTGTAAGTAATGGGGCTGATATACAGATTCCAATTTGCTCAGCTTAGAAATTTTTCATACTCGTGCAATCGAGCAAACTAAGTGTCTCGAATATTTGAAGTAATGATTTATATCGCGCCTAAAAGCATGCTGTTGTATTATTTTGGAGGCCACACCCACTGGTTTTATACAGCTAATAAAAGGTACACACCATAGACTTGAAAGAAATTGTAGTCTAACTGTATGAAACACAAAAAAAAATACTCTTGAACACATTAGATGAATATTTCATATTTTGGAACGAGTTGGAATATTTAATTTATTAACCTCTTTGGCGAAGTGCAATCATGTAGCGAAATGTAAACTGCAATTTCATAAAACATCCTCGCTAAATGCAACTTAAGAACCTTTTTTTTATCAGTGCTATATTACAGGAAATCATAATTCTATTTACCATTATTCTCGCCCTATGGTTTCTTAGTTAACGCTTTGAAATCAGCTAATATTGTATGATGCAACTGTACAACAATATGGTATTGTATGATACAACGAAGTGATTTCCTCCTCCTAAAGCGGCTTTTGAATTGCCAAAAAAATTTTACATTGTACCCATGTTATGTTTTTGCAACTTATTGCGTTCACAAACCTATGCTATGCTATGGTGAGAGGTGAAAACTTTTGCATATTTTGAGGCATAATGCAATCCCTATTGATATAGAAATTTGGACTATCCCTTCTCAGATACTGTCCGTCAGTTCAATCAAACTAAATGTTTCCAATGTTTGAAGCAATCATTTACATTACGCCTGAAAGTATGCTATTGTATAGGGTGGCGCATAAGCAACGTTAAGAATTGATTAGTGAATATATTTTTCGTTTAAGTCTTTTTTTCGCCTCATTGCAGTATTTACTAAACAATACTTAGGAAATTTATGATGGAAAGGCTTAACACGGAACAAAGAACCAAAGTTGTTAAATTTTACTTTGAAAGTCAGCATTCGATTATTCAGATCATATCGAAATTTCTTACATGTTTGAAATGCTCCTAGCGCTCCAATAATTTATCGATTGGTTCAGGATTTTGGGCAACAAGGAGCAGTATGTGATCTTCCATGCATGCTGGAAGATCTCGTGCAGTTCGAAATGAAGTGACCATTGTTAGAGAGGAAGCAAGTATTGAGGAAAACCCCGAAACTTCCACCGGGCGACGTTCTCAGCAGTTAGAGAAGTCTAGGCGGTCTTTGCAAAGAATTTTACATACGTATGTTACATCTTTTCTCATACAAGATGCAATTGGTTCACGATTTAAAACCAAATGGTGCACAAGAACGCATTCAATATAGTCGCCGTTAACATTACTTATGCGCCACCCTATATTATTCTAAAGAATTTCTTACAATTAATTTCTTACAGAAAGTAAATGATAAACTGAAGTGTCTTGAACCGATATGTCTCCAAACTCCTTTATAAAAGGAATAAAATTACTTGAGCCTATTAATCCAACGTTTTAGCCTTCAGAACCGATAGAGAATTGAAATCGCTATATTATTATCCTCGATTCATGAATTTATACCAATTCTCTAGAGAATACTACTATAAAGATTTGTATCAACACACGTAATCTCGATAGGTTCGAACAAACCAAATGTCTCCAATTTTATGATAGAACGATTTGTGTTGTGCCTCAGGCATAGAAGTTAAATTACTATAGAGAAGTCAACTCTCTGACATGTTTTCTTTAAAGTAATTTAACCTCTATGGCTGCAAGTCATATTGTGTGAGTCCGCAAATGTGTAGCGTGTAAGCTTACTGAATGTAAAAAGCTCTCCTATATGCCATTCATGCAATGCGAGAATCCAAAAGTAAAATGTACGACGGCTAGGATTAATCAGATTTTTCTTGATTGACAGAGTTTAACAGCATTTTGGTTCAAGTACATGCTATTTATCAATGGTAATCATCTCTAGAATAATAAAATTACTTGCTTTCAAGCGCATTATAAATAGTTTTATCAAACATTGGAGACATTAAGCAGAAGAGAGCGATTAGAACCATATTGGAAGGGCCAGACTTTTGAAATACTGTCAAAAACTGATATAACGAATTGGAGGAAAAGTGTAAATCTCCACTTGGGATTATTTGCTACGTGCGGCACATAATAGATAAGAATGTCTGTTCTATTCACCATATAAATAGGCTCTACGAGATTTCTTTTATTTTATAGTGTTTAATGGGAATTTGGTTCAAGTCTGTGATATCTACTTTTCTTATTTGTATAAAATCATTGGCAATAACTTCTACAATGAAGTCACAGCTTGCTTTCAGGCGCAGTAGAAACTGTTACTTTAATCATTTATATTTGTAGTCCGTATCCAGACGAATCACTCCATTCGTTCGCAACGTAAACGAATAACTTTTTGTGTTCGCCTTTATAATTTGAATAGATTTTCGTTTTGAATTTCTTTTATTTTTATTCAGAAGGGTTACTATATAGGTAAAGAAAAACTAATAACTGTGATACGTTTTGTAAAAAACCCTCTTAACAATATATTGGTATACATTTATTGGTTTCAAAACGGATAGATTTTCTAATCGATTTTCGTTTTGAACTTCTTTTATTGTCGTGCAGAAAGATTACTGTAAAGAAACAAGAAATGTTAAAAGAAATATATAAAGGGATTTTAATAAGTTGAAAACTTTGATAGTTGAGCAAAACTTTTGTATGTTTTTTAAAAGCCCTCTTAGCAATGGTTATACATTTACTTGTTTCAAAACCGCCGGTCTGGCAAGGCTGTCAGCTGTTAAATACCTGCCATTGGAAGTGTTATTTATATTGTTTGCCATTTTCGTATATGGATCGTTCAATAACAGAATAACGCAAAAGTTTTAAATATTTTTACGTGTTCTTCGGTGTTTAAATGATCCATATTCGAAAATGGTAAACATTTTGTTAAATAAATAACACTTCACATGACAGGCCTTGTCAGACCGGCGGTCCCGAAACCATTAAATGGATAACCCTTTGTTTCGTACATAATGGTAAGGTCCATGATTTCATCGAAATCACAGGTTTGAGTCTTATTTGGCTTTACTTTTGAAACCGAAAATAGATAACCATTATGGGATTACTTTCACCCATAGACGGTTCGCTTGTCTATCATTTTGAATATTTTACGGATACAGGTTGTTAGTCTGCTCGAACTTACCGACAGCATCTAAGTGAGTTGTAATTTTTGTATTATATCTCTTTACGATACTACTACTCTCTATAGTGTAGAAACTACTTGCTTGATACGATAACAACTACTTGTTTGTTCGATTAACAGGATAATAATAGAAATTAAGTTATTATTATTAACTTATAAACATATCCAACATAAAAACGTATAGACCGAAAGAAAAATTGTATTTGTTCTATTACTTATGATGTTGCCTTTTCAATAACAAGTATAAAGGCAATAAAACCTGTTCACTTCCGTCAGAGAAAAAGGTGACAGTCCAGATTTCAAGTCCTTCCATATGAAGTTTTTCTTAAAAAAAAACTACATAAAATTACCTATAGGTGTGAAAGCAACTTTCCACTAATATCACTGAAAGCTCTGGGAACATCAAGCGGTTACTGAAGTTAGTTTATTGAAATCAGTATAATATTGTTATCTGGTACAACGAGAAACATACAGCGAATACAAATTGCTGTTTTAACTTAATTTAATTGTATTTTATTTATTCACACGCCCCTCGTAGTCTGTGATATATCACTGTATGCGTTTTGAAGTTATTGCTAATTTCAATATAGCCTATTTTTAGGAAAATGTCATCTGTCTTCTATTTGATATCGGCATATTGTGTGTGACTTAAAATTTGGAAAGCAATTAAGTCTGACGTATTTGAATATAACATTAACAACAACAATTAACTGGCATTTCCGCAGGCAACAATGTAATAAAAACTGATTTCAAAATTAGAATACATCCTAGCAATAGGATGAGTCAACTATTTTTAAAAATTATAAAATTCCTCATGGCAACTTTGTGATAGATGTGTAGGAAAATTTAGATAGAAAGAGTAATTATTTACAGCCTCACACACAATCACTTTCTTGATAACACAAAATTGTTAACGGAATTATCCTTATATGCGATACAACAGATGCTTGATAATTACCAGGATCTTAATGAGATATCTTAAAAGTTAGACAAAGCGGGCACGCTGGCTGGTCCAGCAATCACTTTGCTCTTATTAATATATTGTCAGTTGTTTTTCTAAACCTATATACAGGGTGGGCCATATGAGTGTTGGCGATTTAATTCTTCAATTT
>JAHXMU010000607.1:0-11263 GCA_019455685.1 Philornis downsi | reverse complement strand
AAATTATATACAAATTCGATTCTAAATCAAAATTGTGTCGAATTTCGGACAATTTTGAATTCCGCACAGAAACAAAATCGAGACCGAAAATAGTTTCGAAATTATAATCTTTTGTTTGTGATTCATATTCGAAGCCTGGGCTTATGTCGACTTTTTCAACACTAGGTTGCAACTATGAGGGAATTTGGTTTTGCAGAGCTCAGCTGAGAAGTATTGAATCGCTTCTTTATCCCCTATATTCGATAGTGGCACAATGGGTAGGTAATACATGCAACTGCCATTCATACAATCAGATTCGAAATCCGATACAGCCACCAAAATTTTGGTTGAGCGGCTATTACCCCGACGTGCCTACGAACATTTCGATTAAGCCTTTAAGTCCGTACTTACTGATTATGGAAAGCAAGAAGGCTTCTTTTGTTATATACATACAACATTCAATATATCAACCTGTTATTTTTTTATAAAGGGTGATTTTTTAATCGTATTTGCATCATATATTAAAATTTTTTATTGGAATCGATAAATTGGTCTTTAACATTTAATTTTTAAAGATAATTTCATGTACATTCGGAAGGTCCAATTTTTCATCACTTTTTGGAGCATTTCGGCCTGTATTCCAGGAATAACGCATGTTATGTTATCCTGTAAGGCTTCAACAGTGTTCGGCTTGTCCACATAGAATAACGAATTGACATAGCCTCGCAATAAATAATCAAGTCAACAAAGTTCAACTCAGCCAATTGGGGCAAAAAGAATTCGTTGTGGTTGATTAACGCATGCCCAATCGCTGAGAACGGTGACGAATTGACATTTCACAATCGTCATTAACACTAGTCGCTACGGCTGCAAGCAATATTTTCTCCGGTACGCACTCTACGTATGCGAGTCGATGGCTTTATGTCCATTAGAGTAAATTTGGTACGAAATTTTAAGATAACAGCACGAATTGTTGATTCAGCAGGTCGATTATGACGACCATAAAATGGTCGTAACAAACGATGCACATTTGTCACAGAGCGCGAATTTTGATAATAAATTTCAACGATTTGCAATCGTTGCTCGTTTGTTAGTCTTTCCATGATGAAGTGGCAGAGTATACTGTACACTTTTCACTTTGACAGATGACGTTTGGACGCCATTATCAACCAGTACTGCCAACCTGAAAAACTTAAATCTTCCAAAATCACCCTATACAATTTTATTTTATTTTACATATTTTATATAATTTTATGTACAATTCTTTATTTTTCTTCTTAATTATATAGTTTATATGGATGTCGCATAAGGACCAACATCTATGTTGGGCACAATTTTTTTTTTTTTTTTTTTTTGCAGGGTGCCCTGCAAATTGTTCACCAGTTAACAGACTCTGCTGTCAGGCAGACAGACAGGCATACCGCAGTAATTTTATCACAACAATAGAGAGAAATACAAAATTGAAGAAAGTTCGTAAAATACGATTCCTTCAGCTACAACTGCCTTTAAATCAACTCTAACTTACTTACACACACTTACAATTCTCTAAGTAAATTTCACTACTGTGTATGAGTGAGAAAATTCAGTTTCCGGGTAAAACAAAACAACAGCAAAAATTCTAAGCTGTGTTAGTGCTGACACTAGAGCATTTGTAAGTAAACGTATGTGTGTGTGTGTGTTTGTGCTAAGATATAGGAGTTGTGGTGATGAGTTTGCAAGTGTTTACTACTTCAAAGTACGCATTCTATATTTGCATATGTACAACTGCATACTCGTATATGGTTTTTGTAAATTAAATGCTGCACAAGTGTAAATGTGTAACTATGATTAC
This sequence comes from Philornis downsi, assembly GCA_019455685.1. Lineage (NCBI taxonomy): Eukaryota > Metazoa > Arthropoda > Insecta > Diptera > Muscidae > Philornis > Philornis downsi. Next base: position 9,453 of record JAHXMU010000607.1, on the reverse strand, counting down.
ATATAAATGTGAGTGGCGACTGGAATGTCCTGTTAATATATTTGTGTATATGTGTTATGTGTATATGTGTTAGTTCTGAAACCCTACTATGTTCACATAGTGCTAATATGCCCTCTCGCAGTGTTTGGTACACGTATATCAACCCGATTGTTGAACACTAAATGTTTTGATGCTGGCAACAACTTCATCATCCCGCTTCCTTTGTTAATGTAAATGTTGCTAAAGTTATAAAACTAAAACTCTCTGGTTCTTATAGTTTCATAGTGTTATTGTTGTTGCAGTTTTCCCCCCCCTGTTCTACATTTTAATTGACTATAAAAATAAAACAGATTTTTATTATCGAAAAGGAAGCTAATGCTCAGCAACAAAACTCCGTTGTCAAAGAACTATTGTGTATGTGTGTGTGTGTGTTCTCTGTGAGGGAAAACAGTGTTCTGCAAACGGAATTGAATTTGTGGTGAATTATTGGTGTCACAGCTCGAAGTACCACAAAAACTGTCAAACAAAACATCATCTTTTTAAAATTTAATTAGAGATTTTGTGAAAGATTTTCTTTTGAAATTATTATTCAACTGTTGCTTAGAAAAAGTTGCCTAACATTGTCGACCAAATTCGATTTCGAACCTCTAAAATATTTACCAGATATCACCCATATCATATATTTTTGCATCACATTTAAAATAAATTGTAATATTTCGACTTTTTTGAGGAGTTTTTTCGTTTTGGGCTGTTCCAAATATGCTATATTTTTGCGAAAGTTCATGAAAAAATGAATTCATTTTCATTCCATGAATGAGAAAAATTGTCTTTTTAAAATTTAATTAGAGATTTTGTGAACGATTTTCTTTTGAAATTATTATTCAACTGTTGCTTAGAAAAAGTTGCCTAACATTGTCGACCAAATTCGATTTCGAACTTCTAAAATATTTACCAGACATCAGAGTTCCTCATCGAAGTCACCCATATCATATTTTTTGAATCAAATTTAAAATAAATTGTAATATCTCGAATTTTTTGAGATTTTTTTTTAATTTTTGTGGTTTCAAATATGGCATATTTTAACGAAAATTAATGAAAAAAATGAATTCATTTTCATTGCATAAATGAGATGTGGGAGGACTTCTCATATCCAGTAAGCTAATACGCATTTTAATTTTAGACTCTCTCAACGGGACCTACAGTTTAACGGCGATTCAGGATGTCATAGTTTGAGAAGCATTTTGTAGATTTCTCAATTTTTTTAGACTTGCAGTTTGACTATGATTTCGAACGTCATAGTTTGAGAAACGTTTACTAGACTTGTTGATTAGTCGACCACTCGAAATGGTTGTCAGACATCGACGTAACCGCCGCTTGAATAGTGATAGGTCGTTGTATCAGCGATTGAACCCGCGTTCACGCGAACTGTTGACTTTGAAGAAGTTTATGTGGTTTCGGCTCAATTCCAAGGCACCATTTGAAGCTTGTTGACAGGTTTGCAGGACTAACCCGTAAACCCACTTCTCATCACCAGTTGTAATACGTTTTACGGATATGGGGCTCGAATTGCTTCATTTTTTTTATGTCCTCAGCGAGCTTTACGCTATTGAGTTATCGAAGAAATTTCACGTCTTTCGGAACTTGCCGAACGGCAATGCGTTTCATATACAATGTAAAATGTACTCGTATATTAATATTCATGTGAAATGGTACGAATTGATTCATAAAAAACACAAATTTTTCCGACTCTTTCAAACTTAACTGATTATTTTCAATCACCATTTCCTTTACATTATCAATTGAAAACGTCTATGGCCGACCAGAGTGAGGAAAAACTTTCACCACAATCTTGACCACTTTTCAATGCTCGGGTTTTTGCTAAAATCAATGCTAAAATCAAAGGCCTGTGAAAGGTTTTCAATGCTTCAACCCTCAAAATTTCATTTACAATCAAGATTTGGCAACAATTTTGTGTTTTCGATTTTTTGTCCATTTTAAAAATCGTAAAATACACTTGAGTTGAACTAGCAAAATCGAACATTGCAAACAAACTAATTGACAGATTACTCTCAAACTCCGCGTCAGTATAGAGAATAATTTCATTTACTCAGCGACAAAAAGAATTTTGACAATTTGTTTAAGCTAATTTTTAAATGATCAATTTTTGTTTTTCTTTTTTTTTTTTTTTTGATACAACATATTAAGAAACAAAAGTAGCATCACTTAGAGCAGTATAGCTCAGAAACAAACCATAGAAATTACATAAGATTTTGAAGGTTGCCGCCTCCTTCAAGGAGTAACGATTTTTTGAATGAGGAGATATTAGAATGTTAGCTGCAGGATCAGGTTACGACATTGGCTTGAAACTTTGTAAAATTTTGCTATAGCAAATGATAAGCAGTTAGCATCAATACATACTCGTATATAGTTATGATATATTTTGTCTTCTGCAAATGCTGAACTAAAACTTCAGTTAAATTAATTTTTAAAGTTTTACCCATAATGAGACGTATGAGACACTGAAATCCTCAATTCTGTATTCGGCTATTTATGAAGGAAAGTAAACGAATACAGTTCAGCATTACAATGCTGCTTTTACAATCAATATTTAACTTAATTCCCTATAATATATCTCAAAACACTGTGCGTTCACATATGCTGGCAATCAGAGTTTCAAAATTACAGTTTGTTAGTTGTACGTAATGCTGTCTGCATTCCTCTCTGGATATTTGTATGTAATCGTATGTCCTCATGTAGTATTTGTGTTAGACGGTTATGTTTTATACTAAAGTTTGTATTTATCCCATAATATTTCACAACAATCATTTATAGTTTTGACATCCACAATTTTTCAACTTTCAAATACATGAGAATACAAACATAAACATATGGCAACATTCTCCGTACGAGTATGTACAAATAATCATAAAATTGTTTAGATTGACTAAAGTTTATGAACAAAAGTTTTATATATAGAAAAAAGTGCAGTGAAAACAATTAAAAATTTCTAATTGCATTTAATAAGGCACCAATGAGACCTACATATATATCGGTTAGATGACAGGTGTTTAAGGATAATATGAAAATTGTCAGGATCAGACACTTTCAATTGTTAATCGTTTCTGAGGTAAAAAATATTTTTAAATTGTTTTACATTTTACAAGGATTTGGAAATCAAGACGATCGAGAAACCAACCATATCTCTTCATTCATCGAAACTAATAACATGGTTTTGTCCGTTTATTTCCAAATTTATTCTAGCAAGCTTCTTTCCAGTGCCAGAGAAGGCTGCAGTAACATTTTGCAGTTTTCGGCCAATGTTGTCTATTCCTTCAGCGTATGCAAGTATCATATGGCGTTATTTAAAAAAACAATATCAACTGGGTTTACCGCAGGTTCCCTAATAATCATCTGTAGTAGTGCTCGTATGTTAAAGTGATCACATGATAGGTTGTTGTTCTGTTTAGAACCTCCTTCGATGTTCAGTAAGATTTTCGTTCATTTTGGTAAGGCCCTATTTTGGTGAACGCAGGATTACAAACAACGCAGGGCGTTAATCAATAAAAGGAAGTTTGATTATCCCCCATAGAATCCTGAGTTTAGACGCAAGCCGATAAATCTTTTCTGGAAGACTTCGAGAAAAAAAAAATTAAATTGTGCACCAACTTTGACGAAATCTGGAATAGGTCTGGTATAGGACCAATTGACAGTTAATTTATATTTCTCCAAGTTCATGAACAATAAATCGACATACATACCTAGTCCTGCCATATGTTCTGTTACAAATATAAAACGCGATAAAAAAAAACCGATATTCATATTGTATTCAAAATTATTTCATTTATTAGAAGTCAATATTGGTTATTAAAAAAAATTGTATTCACTCGAAATGACCGCCTTTTGCTTTAACACAAGCTTTCAAACGGTGTGGCCATTGGGCTATAGCCGCACGTACGGTTTCCAAGGAGATCGAGGACGCTGCTCTGGTTAATGCTGTTTTAAGGCTTCCCAAATTTCTGTGGGGAGTCTTGAGAGCCATATTCTCCAATTCTGAACACAAATCATAATCCAGTGGATTGAGATCTGGACTCCCTGATGGCCAATCTTCTGCCGCTATAAAACCAGGAATATTGGTAAAGGGTATTGGTCAAACCCTTCACAACACCCTCTAAAACATCTTTTTGGTAAACTTTTGAACCAGTTTTTACGCCCTTTTCACAGAAATGGAGGGATGTGACTCCATGGTGGGAGACCCCCCACCAAACCATTACGGAAGAGGGATGATGGCCACGTTGAACCCTTGGAAAAACTTTTTTCGCTTCCGTAGATGAAGTGGCATAAATCTTGTTATTTTGTTTGTTGACAACTTCTTCCACGCTTGCATCTTTCCAGTCCAATTGTTTTTAGCTGAGGAGTTAGAAGATGCCCCGTGGACCGACGATAGGCTTTCATATGCAGATCATCCCGAATCAGCCTAGACATGGATCTGGTTGGTATATCCAATTCCTTGTACATGATTTTCTGCTTTCTAAGCGGATTTCTCCGAATTCTTTCACGCACTGCCTTTACTACCGCACTCGTACGGACAACGCGCGGGCGACCACTTTTTGGCCTGTCTTCTACTCCAGACAATTCGCCGAAGCGAGCAATAGCACGATAAACGAACATTCTTGATATTCCGAGTGGTTTTAGCAACTCGAAAATTTGGCCAGCACTCTTTCCGCACTTACGCAACGCTATTACGCCGACTCGATTCTCTTTAACGCCCCACTCCATGTTAATAGATTGCAAATTGAAACCAAACTGACTAGTATTCTTCACTAATCAGTGCATGTGTTCTGAAAAAAAGTTAACGGTTCTATTCCCGCAAGAAGTTTTGAACGATAAGCGCTGGAAATTGTGCAACAGAACATATGGCAGGACTATGTATATGACCGCTCCGACAATTAAAAATCAGTCCCCGATGGCCCGATACTTGACAAATTGCTTAACGGAAGAGGGTGTTAGACGAGGGAAGAGGGTGTCGCACGGTCTTTATAATATGTTAATTGGCGTGACAATTGGGCTTTGTCCTTGAACTGTTTGTTTCGTCCACAACAGAATCTGCTGGAAAGTAATACTTTTCGTTTAATTTTTAGTAGAGATAGACAAAGCAGAAGCCTTATTCGTTGGGATAAACAACTTGGTGTTGTCCTCATTGACCGCCAACTGTTTTGTTTTTTCCTTTCAATGTCTGAGAAGACTGCAGAAACATCCCTAAGTTTTAGGCTAATGATGTCTATATCTCCAAAGTACAACTAACATGTAATGGTACCATTAGTGATTACTGCGGCTTTCCATCTCCTACATTATGACGGTCCCAAAACTAGGCGAGCTAACAAAGAAGACACTAAACCCGGCCAAAGCTTCATAAAATTTTTAACGTATCAGACCGCCGAAGCGAACTTTATAGTCGACTAAAAGTGATATGTGTTGACCCATTTTTCTTGGTTCTTCTCCTTAATTTTACGCAATATGAGTGCCAAAAAAAAGGCAGACTTTAGTCGTTCATACAGGGTGGCGAATGAAGCGTGCTACAAACACAAAACGGGAACCAATGGCGTTATAATAAGTGTTCACCTGTTTTTTTTGGCTTTTCTTCATGATTTTACGAAGTATAAGTGTCAAATAGGACAGGCTTTAGTCATTAATACAGGGTAGCAAATGAATCGTGCTACAAACATAAAACGGACACCAATGGCGACCGTTATTAAAGATGTTGGTGGAGTTTTTTTACACAGATCTGCGCCGAAAACGTATCCTTTTCAACTGCAAGATGAAGAAACTGCACACTTATTCAGACCGGTTATGCCGGAGCTCTAACGAAAATTCCTAAGCAAATAATCATAATAATCAGAAACTCCACTTTCCGCTGGCCCCAAATATCATATGACCTGATGGCAAGACTTTTTTTTTATCAAGCAAGAGGTATATAAAGGAAATTGACTGGAATTGGAATTTGACTGAATCGAAGCAGTCCATTAAAATAATAATAGAGACGATGCCGACTTCAACTCTTCAGGCCGCAATGAATAAATTTTTGATCAGAAGTGAATAAGCATGGAGGTCATTAACGGTCTATCGTCTACAAAACCATTTAATTATATCAAATAAAATTGAAAGTTTCTAAAATAAAACACCGATATCGCTCTAGTTGGTAATATCGTTTGTATTACAATCATCGAGCTGGCATTTTATGAGCCAAATTAACTCAAACAGTTGTAATTAAATATCTCTACAGCAAGCACTTTTGGCTTTATATAAATGACGATAATTGGCGCGATATCCTCACTTATGCTGTCTTTCAGCGATTAGCGAAAAGAATACCTCCATTTTCTCTACCTATATATTGCAGCATCCTTAACGATATCTCCATCGATTTTCTTACATGAGGAATCCACATCAAGTGGTTATTCGATGATACACGTTGAGTTTTTGGCCAGAAAATGAACAAACAAAAATGAACAAATTTGCTCTCTCAAATGCCTCATAAAGCCAAAATAATTTTCTCTATTTACCATCTGACTTTATAGCAGTAATTCCAACTGCACAACATTGCGGTAATCAAAGAAAACGTGATGTGTTTTCCCCTTTCGGTATCGGTTCAGTTAGATGGGCCCCCTTTATTGAATGCTTTGCATGTCAAACTCGAAAACCCATATCTCATTACCAGTTATAAAACGTTTTATGAATGTAGGGTCGGTATTGAATCATTCTAACGTCTCTCTAGCGATTTTTTTAAGACAATTCAGATATTTTGGAACTGGACGAGCAGCCATGCACTATTTCTCTTTCGAAAAGCCAACTTAGCACTTCGAGATACCCGTCTTCAGGTCATAGAAGACATAGAAGAGAAGTCGTGGAGAGGATTGAAGAATTTTTCAGAAAATGCAGTTAAAATATGTTACAGAAGGCTTATAGTGAATCGACTGTATCAAAACTATGCGCATTCAAACACGGTCAAGATGTAGTGGAAGATTTGCCTGGCTCCAATCGGCCATAAACATCTTAAGCTACAATTAAACATCAATAAAATGAAGGGAATGTTGACGGATAATTGTTATTTGAATTTAAGAAAAATAACTGCTGAACTCGCGATTTCATGTGAGCACAAGGGTTCCACAATGCATTCAAAACCAATCGAGATGTGGGGGAAGATTTGGCTGGTTCTAATCGGGAATAAACATCTTAAACTACAATTAAACATCGATAAAATGAAGGGAATGTTGACTAAAAATCGTCATTTAAATTTAAAAAAAATAACTGCTGAACTCACGAGTCCATATGTGCACAAGGGTGCCACAATGCATTCAAACCCAATCGAGACGTGGGGGAAGATTTGCCTGGCTCTAATCGGGAATAAACATCTTAAACTATAATTAACCATCGATGAAGTGAAGGAAATGATGACTGAAATTCGTCATTAAAATTTAAGAAAGATAGCTGCTGAGCTCACGAGTCCATATGTGCACATAGGTGGCACAATGCATTCAAAACCAAAAGAGATGTGATGGAAGATTTACTTGGCTCTTATCGGTCATAAACATCTTCAACTATAGTTCGATAAAGTGAAAGGAACGTTGACTGAAAATCGTTATTCATAGCTGAACTTTTTATATCGCACGAGTCCATTTTTACCATTTTACATGATTGATGCATTGCCGCTCGTATGTTTTTGCGGAACTAAAGTCTTATCCGGAAAATGTGTTTGAAAAATGTTTTGACGATTAGATAATGCTTTTCGGAACGGCTATACTTTGAAGGGGATATAATAATTTGGAATGAATAATAAATATTTTGTGTTGCATTCATTGCCGTAGCAATAAATTTTTTCTGAGGGGGAGGGCTAAATTCATTCATTCATTCATTCGTTGTGGGGGGCTAAATTCATTCAATGCGCCCAATCTGAAAGCCTTTGGAGGTTTTAACTCCAACACCATCCTTGTCACGCCTATGACTGCAATGACCAAATTCTGTTGCTTTTTTTGATAGAATATGTTACGACGTCTTTCCAAAGAATGAAATTAATGACTACAATTAATTCAATTAACTACACTCATTTACACTATGAAGCATTTGCATTTCGCAACCAAATATTTCTGGCAAATTGTCTTCTACTGTACCAACAAGTTGAGTTGAAAAACCCTGAACTAAATTCATTTATTGATGTTCACATCACAACACAGCAACTAGTTCTCGTACTCCAATGCATCATCCATCCATCCATCTGAAATTGGAAAATATTTTATGGTTTCTCTTGGTATCGCTTCATGAATCGCAACGAAACGAATGAAATGAAATGTGGTATCGTGGCTGCTCAATGTGCCCTTCAAAAACCGCAAAAATACATTGACAGTATATCAGTCACAACAAGTTGTCAATTCTTTTTTTTTTTCACATACAGAAACTTGCACACTTTCACACACAAACACACATATATATATATATATAGCGACTGTTTAAATTGGCCAATATATGATGCCATAAACCGCTAAAAAATAAAAGATATCCGTTTTGGATGAAAACAATATGAGAACATATGACAGGGGGGCAGTACACCAGAATGTAGAGTATGGAAGTCGTGATGGTCGTATAACAATTTCAGAAAATACAGGGTTCGCCGATCGAAGTGTTATTAATTGAAAATACTGTAATTTTGTAAATTTCGATAGTTTTTTATTTAAAAGTTTCAGTATATCGTAAAAATATTTCAAATTTTAAGAAATATATGTTATTGTGCGATGTAGCCAAATTCGAGTAGCGTAGGATCTGTCCAGAAGGCTTTACATGCTGTACAAATGTGGTAAGATAATACAGTGTTTAAAAACTGCCGGTTTAAAAACTGCCGGTGTGGCAAGGCTGTTAGCTGTTAAATACCTGCCATCTGAAGTGTTATTTATTTAGTGAAAAGTTTTCCATTTACGAATATGTATCATTTAACATGCGAAGAACGCGTAAAAATAGTTAAAACTTACTACAAAATTAGTGATTTAAACGTGGGCTTTCAATCGAACAAATTTTTTTTTTTCACGGACGAAGCTCATTTCTCATACGATGGTTACGTCAACAAGCAAAATTGTCGCATATGGCGCCCGGGAAACACAGAAGTGTTTCTGAAAAGGCCGTTGCAGCCGGAAAAAGTGATCGTTTGCTACGCATTATGATCTGGAGGTATCATCGGGCCGTATTTTTTTGAAAATGACGCTGCAGGAACCTCAAAAGGATTCACTGTTGCAACCAGTCCAGAGGCGGTTATTTAATGAAATAAAAGTTTCATCTAAATCATAGCTTTATCTGTGTTTTATTTAGCTTTACTTATGAAGCCGAAACACAGATAACCCTAATGTTGTGCCATTCTCGGCAAAGGGCAATCTTTAAGGGATTAACCACCTCATATGTTTAAGTTGATACTTTGGCCTCAGAATGGACCGTACG
>JAHXMU010000606.1:144120-189745 GCA_019455685.1 Philornis downsi | reverse complement strand
GGGGGGCTGCGTTAAAACCCATGTTTACGCGTATAATCCCCAAACGTTGAAGCATTTGAAAACCAATACTCGTCAAATTATCGCCGTGATACCGACCGAAATGTGCAAAAAAGTGACCGAAAACTACCTCAAAAAATCTACTGGTGCAACATCTCCGGAGGCGGTCATTTAAATGACATTGTATTTCATATATAATGCTAAGGTTTAAGCATTATAATGAAATAAAAGTTTCATTGAAGTCATAGCTTTACGTATATTTTATTTAACTTTACTTTGGAAACTGAAAAACTGATTATCTGGTAGTATCAAAACCATAAACACTATTCACATTTTCAGCCTCCTGTCTTATGTTTTCGCCTTTATTGAAGAAAAAACGCAAAACATGCCGAATTTCCTATTTGAGGGCGTCCATTTTTGATACGTGATCCACCAATAATGAATCAAATAATCACAAAACTTTCTAAATATTTTTCTGAGTGCTAAATCTCATATACCTTACGTCATCTAGCATAACCCGATTGCTGGTATTCGATTAATGAAGCCATCTATTGGAAAAATAATGAATTTGTTTTACTGTACCTTATATGATATTCCCAAAAGTGTAAACTTTGGGAAAATGTAAAAATGTTAATTGTTTGAAAACTCCAGACTTGTACGGCCCATTAAAATTTGAGAGTCCGTCCAAATTTAGTTGGAAATTTGAAGACAACAACCAACAAATGATTTCTGAGTTGCCGCCCACTGTAAGTTCATTCTCACGCTCGCAGCTACAAAACTTCCAAAACAAATTCACTCTGAAAAACATCTTGCTGCTATCTAAGGCCTAAACTACAAAAGTGTGTAAAAGCTGTTGCATCCACGAAATTCGAAAATATGTTGCGACGACATTCAAGAGGAAAACTACACACACTGACGCGTCGCAATCTCTCGCTCTCGCACCGTAGACGCAATACCGGCAATTTGCGTCTATTTATAACGTCCTGACCAACGAAAATGAGAGAAAATCCCAACGGAACGAAAGAGCATTCGTGTGTTTCGTTTTCGGAAATAGTGGCGATCACAGCATAGGTGAGCGTCTGCCAATTCAATTTCGAAAGTATTTTCACAACGAACGGTAGCATTTTCTTTTAATTCCGCGAAAAGAAATCTACCTGATCCATTAGAGTATTGAAAAATAATTGCACAGAGTTTTGTGGCCAAAGTGAGGAAAAAAGATTACCATCGTCGTTGGGGTAGAAATTCTGCAAAGAATTCGATTGCAAGTGGTGATAGAGAGGAGATATCAAGTAGGGGAGCACCAACAATCAACAAGAAGTGAAAAAAATTCAGCAGCAGCACATTAATTTGAAATTCTTTGGATTGAAATTTGTCTTCAATAAAGTGAGTAAATTTTAAATTAAATCATTTCAAATATCAAATAATGAATTTTAAAGAATTCGATTTATACCTAATGTGTTAAGTGTTATCGATTAGGAAATTCTCGAAATTTTCATCTGTTATCGTAAATCTATTGTTTGTGTGTATTTGTGAATCATGATCCAAATTTATACTGTTATTAATTCGAGGAAATATTTGACAAACAAAGCGAACATTTTTATAAAATTTTCACTAGACTTTTAGCATTAGCAAATGTTATAGGCCGCCAACTGCCATAATTTCCATATCTCATATAGCCTACTCTGTACAGGCGAATAAGTAGGAAAACAATACGTATTATTAATGAAAACACATGCTAATGCAATGAAAAATTTCATAAAAAAAACTACGCCGCTGAATCTGTACATTTAGGCACAAAACATGGCCTCTGAGACAATGTTGGCAAAATGAGAAAAATTTTCATAAAAATTATTTGTATTATGTTGTCATTATTAAAAGGTGTCCCAACAAGAACGCAAGATTTAAATGACTGATGCAGCAATTGAATTGTTTCTCTGGCTGTACGAAATGTGGCGCCGTCTTGTTGAAACCACATGCCCTCCACATTCATTTCTTCAATTCTAGGCACGAAAAAACTGGTTATCATTTCACGATATCAAACACCATTGACTGTTTGCGCTTGACTTGCCTCATTTTCATAAAAAAAAGGTCCAATGAATCCTCCAGCTCAAAATCCACACCACACAGTGACACGTTGAGGATGCATTTGCTTCTCGTGAATCACTCAAGGATTTTTCTCACCCCAAATGCGACAATTCTGCCTATTGACGAAGCCATCAAGATGGAAATGGGTTTCGTCACTGAAGATGATTTTATCGGCAAAATCAGCATTTTCATGTTGTCTCTCCAATACCCGATTAATGAACTCCCTTCGCTGTCCACGGTCAGCTGGCTTTAGTTCCTGAATCAATTGAACTTTGTGTGCATGAAGATGCAAATCTTTCGTCAAAATTCGCGGCATAGTGGATTTGGAGACACCAGTTTGCTGAGCTCGGTGTCGAATTGAGGTGGATGGAATTTGAGCGACATCATCACGTACAGCCGCGACATTTTCGGTCGATCAACCTGGTCGAAGGCGCGTTGTTGTTTTCACATCACTAACAGAGCCAGTTTTGGCAAATTTATCCATTAATCTCTTTACAGTTGACTCTTTTGGAGCAGTATTGTGACCCCAAATTGATTGCAATTTGCGAACTGTAGCCGCAAAACTTTCACCATTTTGGTAAAACAATTTCACAATGAGAATGCGTTGTTCATTCGTGTAGCGCTCCATTTTTACTAACCTCGTACCTTCTACTAGCAGACAATAAAATTGTTCAAATGTCAAACAATGACACTTCGAATGGCGCCAAATTTAAATCTTGCGTTCTTGTTAAGACACTCGTTATAAAGCTAGATTCTTGAGGTGCTGATATTTGAAGATACTGTTTTTACATTGCGTGTAGTTCCAATCCCTAAAGTAGGTAATTCTTACAATTTTGATAACCTAAGACCAATTAGTGTACCTCCAGCTCTTTCTAGAGTTGTTGAACATTTGATGCGAGAACATTGTTGACTGGCAATATGGATTTAGAAAAGGCTTTAATACCACTACTCATTTGCTCCAAATTAATACCTAATTTTATGTTTCCTAACGCAGCCTGCACATTAGTTCGTTCGTATTTGTCGGGTCGAATTCGTTTCCATGAATGCTAATTTTTCTGATATGCTTAGTGTGCACTGTGGTGTTCCTCAAGGATCGGTTTATATTGTAGGTTAATGGTTTAGCTGAGGTTATACGCGATAGCTGTTGTTATCCATTTTTATATGCTGATGATATCCAACTTTCTTTCAGAAGAAATTCAGCAAACAACTTGCAACGTAGTATCAATAACACATTGAGTGCTGTAAATAATTGGTTAAATGAAAATAACCTTTATATTAAAGGTTAAAGCTATGCTTTTTGCCTCTTTATTTCAATCTTCTTAGAATTTTGACGTCGAAGTTAATGGGAACAGTATTGAGTTTGTAGATGAAATGAAGTGCCTCGGCATATCACTTGATAAACGACTTGATTGTCACGCTCATATTGATTCATTATTTACAAATATTCTTTTTACTCTGCGGAAGTTGTACAATATGAATATATTCCTTCCAATTCATATTAAAGGGAGCTCATGCCTTGCTGATGTCTCAAATTAATTATGAGCAAATCTTGGTTGCCTTAGGAAAATTGAGAGGATTTTTAATATGGTAGTTAACACATATAGTTTAAAGCGCTATGATCATATATCACAATATGCTATGTGTTTTGACGTGTTTCCTTTAAGAATTCTATTAAATTTCGAATCATTAAATCATTTTATAAATTGGTAATATCTGGTTCACCACCTTTACCGCAAAGTAGACTCAGGTTCACTAGATCAATTAGAAATCCACAACTTGTAATTCCTCTTATATCAGACCCTTCTACAGGATGATTTTTTAATGGTATTTTTTTTTTAAATCGAAAGAAACCACTCGAATTTGCATCATATATTGAAATTTTTTTATTAGAATCGATAAATTGGTCTTTGTCATTTAAGTTTTAAAGATAATTTCATGTAAATTTTGTCCGCGGCTCCATCTCAAAATGTCTGTTGGGAAGGTCCAATTTTTCGTCACTTTTTTGAGCATTTCGGCCTGTATTCCACGAATAACACATGTTATGTTATCCTGTAAAGCTTCAATAGTGTTCGGCTTGTCCACATAGACTAACGACTTAAAATAACCCCACAAGAAATAAACAAGAGCAAGATCTTTGGGGCCAACTCTCACGGCCAAATCGAGAGATAAGCTGGTCACCAAATTCATCCCTCAACATATCCATTGTTTCACGAGCACTGTGGCATTTTGCACCGTCCTGATGAAACCACATGTCAACCATGTTCAACTCAGGCAATTGGGGCAAAAAAAAAGTTCCTTGTGGTTGAGTAACACATGCCCAATCGCTGAGAACGGCGACGAATTAATATTTCACGATCGTCATTAACGCTGGTCGCTACGGCTGCAATATTTTCTTCGGTACACACTCCACGCATGGGAAATCGATGGTTTTATGCCCAACAAAGTAAATTTGGTGCGAAATTTGGTGATAACAGCACCAATTGTTGATTCAGCAGATCGATTATGACAACCATAAAATGGTCGTATCAAACGATGCACATTTGTCACAGAGCACGAATTTTGACAATAAATTTGCAATCGTTGCTCGTTTGTTAGTCTTTCCATGATGAAATGGCAGAGTATACTGTACACTTTTCACTTTGACAGATGACGTTTGGACGCCATTACCAACCAGTGCTGCCAGCCAAATCAAATTTTCCAACACAAATATATTAAATTAGCATTATCATTACAGGTTCCGTTGAGGTATCGTTGAGTAAGTCTAAAAATAGAATGCGTGTAAATTCTTCCATATCCCATTCGTGGCTGCAAAGAATTTGTTTTTAACCTTTTTTTTTTGCTTTTGTTGCTATTTTGTATACTTTTCTCATAAAAATCTTCGTCCGTATGGGCAAAAACTTGGTCAGTCGTATTTTTTAAACATCTGTTGAGAAGAATTGTTCGCCAGCAAAATCATTCTATAGACTAAAACAGGTGGTAATCACATGGACCATTTTTTATATAGCTGGCAGACCTAGAACAAGTCACTACCAACTAAGAATCAGTCGCGTAGCTGACTTCGAACTAGTCTAATTAGCCCACTGGGATACAACCGGAGAAGAATTCACCACAATTTTTTTTTTTTTTTAACAATTTCAATTTCGTCAAATTCATTTCGTCAATTTCAATTTCGTCAAAAGCACTTGCATATGAGTGGTACAGTGTATTCAAAAGAGGCCAAGGGGTGCGTGAAGTGAATGAAATGGTAACTGAAATTCGGCATTTAAATTTGAAAGAGATAAGCACTGAGCTTTCTGTGCCTTACGAATCAATTTATACCATTTTACGTGATGGTTTTTAAAAAAATATTTGTTGTTCTATTAGTTTAGAAAGGCCTGAGTTTTCTTCATCAAATTTAATCGCTTACGGGCCACTGAAGATATGCCAGAACAAGACAGTTCCGATGTTACATTCATAAAGTGTTTTATAACTGGTGATGAGACACGAATTTGGAAGTTTGACGTGCAAAGCAGTCAACAAGATACGAAAGGCGCTTTCTGTGCCGGAACCATAAAAATCTTATTAAAGCTGATAAAAGTCAAAGTAATGTTGACTATTTCACTTGATTATCGTTGTATTGTGCACCCTAAATTCTTGTCAGAAGGACAGACGACAAATAAATATTATTTTCTGATCTCTAGGAGGGGTTTGAGAGAACAATTTCGTCGAAAAAAGTCAGATTTGTGAAAGCAAACCTTATAGATTTTGCATCACGATAACACATCAGCTTACAGGGCAATCATTGTGAACGAATATTTGGCCCAAAAACTAAACAAATACCATCGAACAACCAGAGTGTTTACCTCATATGGATCCGGCTGCCTTTTTTTCTTTCAAACCTCAAATTACCTTTTCGAGACATCAGTTTTCGTGAAGATATAAAAGGAAATTTGCTGTGAGAACTGGAATCATTTCAGGAAAATGCATTTGAAAGGTAGAGGGCAGTCCCAAAAATAGCCGACCTGACATATAGATGGTGCCAATAGTTTGAACAAATTATTATTATTATTATTATTTTTTTTTTTTTTTTTGCTTAAAAGTGGCAACCGTATAAAATATATGTATTAAGTTTTCAGGCGCCACGTTGTTTAGTATTTTTATATTAGCCAACAAAAGTAGACGACATCAGTGAAATTTTAAACATGGAAAAAATTGGTGACCGTTTCAAAAGTCTCAATACAACCAATATTAAAACCGAGCTAGATTCTATTCTGGGGGAGTCTGTTCTTTACTTTACGACTGTAAAATATTGAGTAGCAAAGTTTAAACGAGGCCGTACGAGCTGCCAAGCGCTTGGAATTATTTTCTACTAGCAGCGTATAATAGATAAGGATGTCTATTCCAGTCGCCACCTAAGAAGAACAAGATGACCTGCCAAGACGAACACTGTACTGGTCGACCAATTGAGGAGTCTACGCCAGACTCGGTTAAGAAAATCCACAAAATGGTATTGGACTATCGTCGGCTGATAGGCATTACAAAAAGTGCTATACATCATATATTTACCGAAGATTTGTAGACGAGAAAGCTGTGTGTAAGATGGGTGCCGCGCTTACTCTCAATAGAGCAAAAATAGAAGAGTGTTTGGCGAAGTTTCACTGCAATAAAGCCGAATTTTTGCGTCGATTTATAACCATGGAAGAGACATGGATCCACCATTTCTCACCTGACACAAAGGAACAGTCAAAGCAGTGAACTGGAATGGGAAAATCGTGTCCAAAGAAGGCGAAGTCTGTTCCTTCTGCAGGCAAGGTCATGGCGTCTGTTTTTTCTGGGATGCGCATTGGATTATTTCCATTGATTTTTTTCAGAAAGGAACAAACCTTGGCGAAAAAAAATGTGGTGTTTTATCAAGACAATTCTCTAGTTCACACATCCACTGTTGCGATGGCCAGAATTAATGAATTAAGGTTCGAGTTGTATGCGGTGTAGTAAAGGTCAAAGGAATACCAATGGGATAAATTGATACGATTTTACGAATTGCATGATAGTCGGCTGAAGGTGCATGAGCTGAAATGATAAGTATTTCATTAAGTGCAGTACATCGTATTTTCACCGAAGATTTGAAGATGAGAAAGTTGTGTGCAAGAAGGGTGCCGCGCTTGCTTTCTATAGACCAAAAACAGCGTAGTGAAGATGTTTTAGTCGAAACAGTGGACTGGAATGGGAGAATCTTGTCTAAAGAAGGCGAAGACGGTTCCATATGCAGGCAAGGTCATGACGCCTTTTTTTGGATGTGCATAAGATTATTATGCTAATTTTTTGTAGCGTTTATGTGATGAAATTATGAGGAGAAGGCCGCATTTGTCGAAAAAGAAAGTGTTGTTTCATCAAGACAATGCTCCGGTTCACACATCCACTATTGCAATGCCCAATATTAATGAATTAAAGTTCGAATTGCTTCAGTACGCACCTTATACGCCAGAATTAGCTCCCTCGAACTATTTTCTATTTTCAAATTTGGAAAAGTGGCTTGGTGGTAAATGATTTGCCAATAATGAAGAGGTGGAGTCTGCGGTTGTTGGATATTTTAAGAAATTTGTCAGTTCTTACTATAAACAGGGTATAGAAGCTATAGATTATCGCTGAAAAAAGTGTATCAAGCTAAAAGGAGGTTATGTCGAAAAATAAAGAAAATTTACCAAACTTTTTTAACCCTCGTATTTTGATAATTGCACTGGATTCGTTACTTTAGTTTTGGGAAGATGATCTAATAACTGGTTTTTTGTTTTTTCATTTATTTTCGTTTGAACAAAATGATAAAACAATTTGTAGGCAAAAAGTATTTGTTAAACCTCTACCTCTCCGAAATCATAATTTGTCCCAAAAGAAAAATACGATATAACACGAAATCCTATCCATCTTCCATATGGATATTTTTAATTGTCCACTATATAAACATTTTTGTTACTAAATATCAAGTAAATCACCTGAAAAACAACATAAAATGTTGTAATTTTTCGCCTCTAATGTTTGAAACGACACAAACCGCAAAAGAAATGGATAAGAATAGATTCGTGTGTTGCCATCTGTCTGCTGGCTGGCTGCTTTTAACTTTTATATACCGCCGCATTGCATTTTGCCGCCAAGATCTCTTTTCTTCTCCTGTCCCTCCATCCGCAGATGAACAATACGAACGCTTCTATTTTTACCGGCGATTTCTTTGCGTTTCCTCAACCTCCACCCAACTCACTTTAAATGGTTTCGAATTAAACAAACCAAGTGTGTCGCCGGATTATTTTGAATATTGCGAAGAAATTTCTTTAAATATCCAGACAACTTTTCTTTTTATTGATTTTAGATGGTGGTGAAGGTGCTGGAAAGATTGGCTTGGCTTTAGTTTTTAATAATTTGTTTACAATAATTTGTTTATAATCATTTGATATTAGTCATGTAGTTTAAGTGTGTGTGTGCACGTGTGTTTCTTTGTTATACTACTTTCTTGAATAGAAAAATTTTAATTTGTTGAAATTTTCGTTGGCGTTTGAATATCAACGACGACAGCACCTTTGAAATTTGTTGCTGGCAGTTTTCAGATACTTTTGCTGCTGCCGCTGCCACTGCCACTGATTTTGTTGATGAGAGTGTTTTTTTTTATTCATGTTGTTGACGTTGTTTCGAAAGAATTTTGTGTAGTCATTTCGGTTTTGAGGTTTGTTTTCTTTTGACATAAGAAATTGATGCGTTTTTCGTCATATGAAAGTGACAAAATTGCGTTTTTTTATATCCTAAATATAAGTGCGAACGTCTAGGAAAGGAAGGCGAAAAGATTTGACCTGCATTCAAGGTAAAACGATATTACTTAAGAGGAAAACTAATAACTTGTTCTA
Organism: Philornis downsi; assembly: GCA_019455685.1. Classification (NCBI taxonomy): domain Eukaryota; kingdom Metazoa; phylum Arthropoda; class Insecta; order Diptera; family Muscidae; genus Philornis; species Philornis downsi. The sequence goes on along the minus strand of JAHXMU010000606.1, from coordinate 180,794 downwards.
GATAATTTTGACAAATATTTATGGCACGTTTTTTCCCTCCCGTCATGGTCATTTACTGGACCATCCGGTAATATCAATTTCTCATAAAGCTTATCGTTAGTCAGCGGGTGTTCACACTTTTCTCCTACCAGACTCAATGGATGATATCTACTCTCACGAATAGGAGATCCATTGTGAATTGGAATTATTGACTTCAACACGATCGCCACTCAGAGCAGGTACAGAAATTTCAGTTACTTGAACGGACGGGTTTAGCCTTTCATTCAATTTCTTTTTGCGTTGGCACAAAAGTGTGGACGATAAATTCCTTGGATTTTATCTCAGAATGCTTTCAATTAAAGCACAGTAATTGAAGCAAAATTATCGCTTTCTGAGACAATTATATAGATCAATTTTAGAGAATTCATTGCTAAATCACTGCATTTGAAAGGGTGGTACTCTAAGGGGAAATGTAGAAAGGAAACGCAATCCATTATGGGGAGCAGTGTGTGTGTTAACTCATTTAAAAGCTCACTTAAAGGAATTGTCAAAATTCTGTCCTCTATGCTGGCGAGGCGTCTTGAGTGCTATCAGTTTGTCAGTTCATCGCTAAGGATAAAAATACAACAAAGGATAAAAACATAAACAAAACATTATATTTGACTCAAATTTTATATTGCAATTGAAATTTCACGTACCAAATCATTGAAAATGTTACAGAAAGTTTATTGGTAAATCGATTTTATCGAAATGACGTGAATATAAGTGATACAGTGCATTCAAAATTGACAGAGTAGTATGATGGAAGATTTGCCTCGCTCTGGCGGGTCGTCAATGTCTTCAATCGAAGTTAAAATGGTCAAAGTAAATGAAATGGTAATTGGAAATCATGATTTAAATTTGAAGGGCACAATCGCCAAACTTTCTGTGTCTTAAATCAAATTAATTCGCACCATTCTATACGATTGTTTGGGCAAGAAACTCTTTGAGCACAAGCAATTGGAAAGACCAGAATTTCTACAAAAAAAAAAACAAACTCTGAAAAAAAAACATGCTAGAACAAACAAACGTCAATCCCCACATTCATAAGACACACTACAACTGCTGATGATTTATAAAATTTGACATGCTTCGGAATTTCGGAATCGTAACTTTCTACTGAGAGAAACCGAAAAAATCGCATCAAAGTTAAGTCTATTTTCTCTTGATTATCGAAATTTTCAGTTCTTCTGAATTACAAATCTAGAGATACGCGGGCGGTCCCAAAACTAGCCGGCCTAACGAAGAAGACTCAAAAATGTTGTAAAAAATGTTCTTTATTTTTAACATAATCTCCTTTCGATATTCTTTTTCCAGCGATATTCAATAGCTTCTACACCCTGTTTATAGTAAAAACTGACAAATTTCTTAAAATAACCAACAACCGCAGACTCCACCTCTTCATTATTGGCAAATCATTTACCACCGAGCCACTTTAACAAATTTGAAAATAGAAAATAGTTCGAGGGAGCTAAAGGTGTGTACTGAAGAAATTCGAACTTTAATGCATTAACTTTAGGCATCGCAATAGTGGATGTGTGAACCGGAGCATTGTCTTGATATAACAACACTTTCTTTTTCGCCAAATGCGGCCTTCTCCCCATAATTTCATCACCTAAACGCTACAAAAAATTAGCATAATAATCTTATGCACATCCAAAAAAAAGGCGCCATGATCTTGCCTGCATATGGAACCGTCTTCGCCTTCTTTAGACAAGATTCTCCCATTCCAGTCCACTGCTTCGACTAAAAAATTTTCACGTCACTGTTTCTACTCTATAGAAAGCAAGCGCGGCACCCTTTCTCATCTTCAAATCTTCGGTCAAAGTACGATGTACAGCACTTAATGAAATGCTTATCATTTCAGCTCATGCACCTTAAACCGACGATCATGCAATACTATTTTGAGCATTTTTTTTACCGTGTCTGGTGTGGACACCTCAATTGGTCGAACACTACGGTTTTAGCAGTTCGTACGGCCTCGTTTAAACTCTGCTACCCAATATTTTGTAGTCGTTAACGAAGGAACATACTCCCCCAGAGTAGAATCTAGCTTGGCTATAATGTTGGTTGGACTGAGACCTTTCAAATGGAAATATTGGATTATATAACGGTGACCAATTTTTTCTATATTTACAAATTCACTGAGATCGTTTACTTTTGATAGTTCAAATAAAAATAATAAACAACGAAGCGCCTTGAAACTGAAAATATATGTTTTATAAGGTTAACGCTTTTTACCAAAATAATGTTGTCCGTACTACTGGCACCATCTATATGTCAGATCGGCTAGTAAATAATATTATCGCTTTTGTAAATAATATTACCCAGGCCCTTTGAGTAAGCAAATACATTATTTACGCAATAAGAGCCAGATTTATGGAATGAAATTAAATAAATTAAGTTAAATTGATTTGCACCACGATAATGTACTATCCCACAATCCTATAATTGTGAATGAATTCCTGTTGAAAAACTCATATCATCGGACAATTACCGTATTTATCAGATATGACTCTGACTTCTGTTTGCAAACTTCAAACTGGCACTTTGGGCCAAGCATTTTTAGTTTTATAGAAGACATAAAAGAAAATTTACAATGCGAGCTAAACTCTTTTTTAGAAAATCCGTTTGGAAAATGTTTTAATGAATCGATTATCCGTTGATTATCGTGGTGTATTACTTTGGAATGGGCCTACTTTAAAGATGATATAATAAATATGATTTTATTTGTATTTGGTATTTTATTTATCAATTTCCAGTACTTTTTTGTTTCACTTATTCATTCATCGAAAAGAAACAACATTTCATAAATTTTTTGAAGGATCAACCTAACCACAGGAATGATATATATCTTACACCAACGGAGTACATTTCTGACTCGTCGACTGATTCGTCGATGAGTCGATAAAATGGTCTCTATCTCTATCGGACCAGTAGACAAAAAAGAATGAACTTGGTCATACAAGGGACTTGATCCTGCAAAAACCACATCCAAATTTTGAAAAGTTATTTCCGATAAAATGGTCTGTATCTCAAAATCGGATCAGTAGAAAAAACGAAACCAGCACTTGCCAAATACAACTTTTGAAAATTATCATTTCTTCTAAAATATTACAATGTTTTTATTCCTATTCCACTATGGATAGTGTTTTTTTTTTTGCTTTAGTTAAGGAATAAAAACATTGTAATATTTGTAATATATATATGCATATATATATCATAAAGGGTGTCCCAACAAGAACTCAAGATTTTAATTTGGCGCCATTCGAAGTGTCATTTTTTGACATTTGAACAATTGTTATTGTTTGCCAGTAGAAGGTACGAGGTTAGTAAAAATGGAGCGCTACACGAATGAACAACGCATTCTCATTGTGAAATTGTTTTACCAAAATCGTGAAAGTTTTGCGGCTACAGTTCGCAAATTGCGGTCAATTTAAGGTCACAATAACGCTTCAAAAGAGTCAACTGTAAAGAGATTAATGGAATAAATTGCCAAAACTGGGTTTGTTAGTGATGCAAAGACAACAACGCGCCTTCGACCAGGTCGATCGACTGAAAATGTCTCAGCTGTACGTGATGATGCCGCTCAAACTCCATCCACCTCAATTCGACACCGAGCTCAGCAAATTGGTATCTCCAAATCCACTATGCAGCGAATTTTGACGAAAGATTTGCATCTTCATGCATACAAAGTTCAATTGACTCAGGAACTGAAGCCAGCTGACCATGGACAGCGAAGGGAGTTCGTTAATTGGGTATTGGAGAGACAACATGAAAATGCTGATTTTGCCTATAAAATCATCTTCAGTGACGAGGCCCATTTCCATCTTGATGGCTTCGTCAATAGGCAGAATTGTCACATTTGGGGTGAGAAAAATCCTCGAGTGATTCACGAGAAGCAAATGCATCCTCAACGTGTCACTGTATGGTGTGGATTTTGGGCTGGAGGAATCATTGGACATTTTTTTATGAAAATAAGGCATGTCAAGCGCAATGGTATTCGGTATCGTGAAATGATAACCAGTTTTTTCGTGCCTAGAATTGAAGAAATGAATGTGGAAGGCATGTGGTTTCAACAAGGCGGCGCCACATGTCATACAGCCAGAGAAACAATTCAATTGCTGCATCAGTCATTTCCCGGTCGTGTTATTTTGCGTCTGGGAGACCAGAATTGGCCGCCTAAGCCGCGCGATTTAACACCATTAGATTTGTTTCTTTGGGGTTTTTTGAAGTCGATGGTTTACGCGAATAAGCCGACGACAACTCAAGTCTTAAAAGAGGAAATTGGACGCTGCATTAATGAAATACCGCAGCATTTATGCAAAACGGTCATTGAAAATGTCATTAAAAGGTCGCGTGTGTGCCAGCAAAGCCGCGGCAGCCATCTGCCCGATGTGTTGCTCTATACATAACCTCATTCTGTCTACTTTACGATATAATAAAGTTTCACGATTTTTTTGAATATCTGTGTTTTATTTAAAATTTAAATCTTGCGTTCTTGTTGGGACACCCTTCACAATGCTAAAGATTCTTCCGTTTATGCCTGGCAAGCTGCTTTTTACATGTGCATGTCGACGTTTATCATTATTAGGCGTCAGTTCATACTGAATTCATTTTCCTTCTGTTTGTATCATTTTCAATGATTTTAAACAATGTGAAATTGTTTTTTGAGTCACTCATATTGCAGTTGCAAGTTATTCTTGCATTTGGCGCGAATCTTCCTTCAATAATGCTTTAAATTCTGGCAATCTTTCGCTAGCGTCCTTGTCTTCGGCGCCAAACCTACAGTTCTTAAGCTTTTGAAACTATTCGAGACAATTAAAGCAGCCTAGCAGAATGCAAGCAATTTACAAGTAATCGATACACTTTAGCTGCAGATTACCTAATGTTAAATCAAATATAGTTCCGATATATGCCGCCTATTCGTCTCAAAACTTCATAATTTCGCAAAAAAAAATAGGTTATTCTTATACAAAATCGCTAATATTTCACGGCTGCAGTGTTCCCAGATGCCAAACTTTACAATATAACGTTTTACATCTGACAGTTTCAAACATAACTTACTAGTGCGGCATCTTTGGTAGCTTTAGCTTCCAATATTTTGATGACATCTATTAAATTTTGAATTATAAATGTATTTCAACTACTTTGGGATATAAATCCACAAAAAATTATCTTCCATTACAATATTTTGTTTAATTAGTACGAAATATATTTCTTTCAATATGCTACAGTGGGAAAATGTAAAATTAGGAAAATGTAAAATTGACCCAACGAGGCTAATGCAATTCTAGCGAATTTGTATGCCTGCAAATCAAAAATGTAACTAAAATTCAATTTAACTTAAATTTCTATGACTTATATGGAAACGCCCATACACCGCCATGGACATGTGTATACAGAATTATTTGTTTATACATGAGATAATTTCAAATATTTTGAAAAAACAAGAATGGCTGTTTATAATTAAAGTGCGAAATATTTTAGAAACTATTCAAAAATGGGGTTAACGAAACAATTTTGTATTTAACATGAAACAAACATTGCAAGAAAGAATGTAAATAAATTTAAATGAAGACAAATAATAGCAATCGCAAAAGTGAAAATTATGGCAGCTTACAAGAGTCAACAGATAATGTTCGCATTTCTGACAGTTAATGGATATGTAAAAGTTAATAAACATAAATCAATGACAACTACAGTAATGGGCAAAAAGGAGAAAATCTTGAGCAAACTCTAAGGTATGACAAAAAAATACGACAAAGGAAACGTTATGTTTGAATATTTTAGTTTTAATCCTATAAAACACACCATCTACAATAAAAATTGCCATAAAATACAAAGTTTCTGGAAAATTTGGACCTCGATGAGTTCCAGTGCACACAAATATTGCATCCAATTGATTGCAGTTTATTTGAACAGGCCAAGATCTCTTATGTATGTACTTCTCTTGAGATAACTTCAAATTTGTTCCTGAAGAAGTTTAGATTTTTTCCCGGGAATTCTCCAACTCTTAAGAGATTTGACCATATCTTCTCTACATTTGTTGTCTCAGTGAATGAAGTGAGCTTTCCAGCACCAATAACTGAGCTCTTGAAATTTAATCACTGAACTTTACGGTCCAAAATTTCGTATTCTTAAAAACTTTGCCCAATTCTAACCAACACTGTACCTCCTGCATTCTGTCATATTTTCTACAATTTAATATTCACACACTCTGAATATTTAGTATATGTATTTACACTTAATAAATAATTATTTAATACATTTCATGTGACACTTTATGTATAATTTAAGCCCGATCTTTTAAAAAAAAAAAAAAAAAAAAAAAAAAAAAACACGCAAAAAGTTGTCAAAGAACATCTGAATGCAGATACCAAATTTTGTCGCAATTTCTCTTGATTTCTTTTTGATTTTCCGCATCAGATCTAAAGTGTGTGCGGTCATACACATATGCTTATATATATTTTTTTTTCATTTATTTATAGATCCAACATCATCAGCCCCACCAGCCAGCCTGCCAGTGAATATACTTAGACCCGCATACAAGATGTCGGATGCAAATAGTGAAACGTCGCCGGTGACACAGGCCCAACCTCCACAGAATGGCAAAGAACGTTCCAAATCAACGGAGGAAAAAGAAATCCCACGTGAACCCGCTTTGGTGTGCAAAGATATAAATGTGAGTGAGTGTTAACAAAATTTCGAAAAAAAAGATGCATTTACACTAGAAGCTAAAAATAAATAGCAACTGGCCGAAAATGAAATAGTTATTGTGCAGTTAACCCATTGTAGGACGTGAGACAAGAGTCACTCAAAAAAATTAAATGCGTTATTTTTATTTAACTTTCAAGTTGAATACCTAACCATCTTTTAAAATGGATCCAACTTTTTAACACCGCAGTGTTATACGATTCTTTGATACATCTCATTGAAACGTGTTCACCGCCCACCACCTACTTTCATTCAAAATTACATGCAGCACGCTTCCCATTAGCAGTACCACTATTCTGAAATGTATCACAACAAGTCACTATTATTAGTAGTATCATTAGTAGCATTAATAGTACTGAAAGCATCACTGGTATCAATAATACAAATATATTTATATGCAATCAATAGCACTAATATTCTCTATAGTATAGGGTGATTTTTTAATCGTAGTTTTTTTTTTTAAATCGAATAAATCACTCAAATTTCCATCATATATTAAATTTTGTTATTGGAATCGATATATTGGTCTTTGCCATTTAATTTTTAAAGATAATTTCATGTAAATGTTGTCCGCGGCTCCGTCTCAAAATGTCCATTCGGAAGGTCCAATTTTTCGTCACTTTTACGAGCATTTCGGTCTGTATTCCACGAATAGCGCGTGTTATGTTATCCTGTAAGGCTTCAATAGTGTTCGGCTTGTCCACATAGACTAACGACGTTTCTTCCACGGTCGTCTTTGAAGAAAAATGGACCGATGATTCCACCAGCCAACAAACCACAACAGACTGTCGTTTTTTCAAGATGCATCGGTAATTCATGTATGTCATGTGACTGTTCATCACTGCAGATGCGACAGTTTTGTTTGTGTACGTATCCGTTCAGCAAGAAATGAGCCTCATCGTTGAACACAATTTTTCGATAAAACAGCGGATTTTCATTGAGCTTTTGTAAGGTCCATTCACCAAAAATTAGACGTTGTGGTAGGTCATTCGGTTTCAATTCTTGTGTGAGTTGAATTTTATAGGCTTTCAAACCCAAATCGACTTGTAAAATGTTCCTTGTGGTTGAGTAACACATGCCCAATCGCTGAGAACGGCGACGAATTGACATTTCACGATCGCCATTAACACTGGTCGCTTCTGCTACAATATTTTCTTCGGTACGCACTCTACGCATGCAAGCCGATAATTTTATGTCCAGCAAAGTAAATTTGGAGCGAAATTTGGAGATAACAGCACGAATTGTTGATTCATCAGGTCGATTATGACGACCATAAAATGGTCGTATCCAACGATGCACATTTGTCACAGAGCACGCATTTTGATAATAAATTTCAACGATTTGCAATCGTTGCTCGTTTGTTAGTCTTTCTATGATGAAATGGCAGAGTATACTGTACACTTTTCACTCTGACAGATGACGTTTGGACGCCGTTACCAACCAGTGCTGCAACCTGAAAAACTTAAATCTTAAAAAATCACCCTACATGAGTATAAGAAATCGATAGTGCCAGTAGTACGATACATGGTGCCTCATCCTATACCTGAGAACAACACATAAATTTTGAGTTCATATGAAAATCAATATTGTCAATATTACCACTAACAAGAAGAATCAATGAAATTAATAATTTATATAGTACTAACAATGACCATGGCACCAATAGTACCAATACTATCATGACAATAGTAACCTATATATTAATTGTAGCAGAAGAATCAACACTATCAATGAAGTTAATATTATTAATAGGACTAAAAATGGCATTAGCATCATAGGTATTAAAGAACTAATAGTTCAATAGTATTTACAGCACAAACAATATCAATATTTTGAATAGTAATATCAATAGTGTCAATAGTGTCAACTGTATCAATAGTATCAGTAGCGTCAATAGTATCAATAGTGGCAATAATATCGATAGTATCAGTAGTATCAATAGCATTAAATAATTTCAATAATATCAATAGCATCAGTAGTATTAATAGTATCAATAGTATTAATAGTATCAGTAGTATCAATAGTATCAATAATATAAATAGCATTAATGTATCAGTAGTATTAAAAATATCAACAGTATTAATAGTATCAATAATATTAATATTAATTAATCGTATCAATACATAGTATCAATTGTATCAATAGTATCTATAGTATTGATAGCATCAATAGTATTAATAGTATCAATAGTATCAGTGAATATCAATAGTATTAATAGTATCAGTAGTATTAAAAGCATCAACAGTATCAATAGTATCAATGGTATTAATAGTATCAATAATATCTATTAATCGTATCAATAGTATCAATTGTATCAATAGAATTAATAGTATCAATACAATCAGTAGTATAAATAGTGTTAATAGTATCAATGGTATTAATAGTATAATAATATTTATAGTATTAATCGTATCAACAGTATCAATTGCATCAATAGTATTAATAATATCAATAGTATCGCTAGTACAAATAGTATCAATAGTATCAATAATATCAATAGTATAATAATATTAATAATATCATAGTATTAATTCTATCAATAGTATTATAGTAGTAATAGTATTATAGTATCAATAGTTTCATAGTATCAGTAGTATGAGAAATATGAGCAATATCAATAGTACCATTAGTATCAATATCTTCAATGGAATCAAAAGTGATAGGAGCATCAATATTATCAACAGTAACATAGTATAAATTGCATCAATAGTGTCAATAATATCAAAAATACTAAATAATGGATATCAAATATCACTGTAGCAATGTTGCCTGTAGTAGTAATCTTATTCTGATACTAACGTAAACAGCCTGACAAACTATGACACTTCGGTCTTTGACAATAGTCCAAGCATTACTTTCGATAGGTCTTAATTTGGACGCTGTCTCCAAAAGCTTTCCAAAGAGATATATTCTCTTCCAAAAGATCAGACATAGACTGAATTCCGTTTATTCGATACTGATATTTTAAGATCACGACGATGATGGCGAATGTTTGCAAATATTAAGCATACAAATATTTTTTTTATTTTTGTTTATTTATATATTTGAACTTTTCGATTACAACAGGTCTGCTTAATCTAAAATTAAATCATGTCTAAGCTTCCACCAAATTCATTTCGAGGAAGTGAAAAATGTAAGCTGAAATTATGGAACAATATAAAGAACCCTGAAGAACCCTAACAATAGATTCATTAGCCGCATAATTTCTTATATGAACAGATACACAAAGTATTGAATCATGACGAAGTGAAACAAATCAAGGTCAATACAATACGAGTACGTCGGTCAATATATCTATTAAGTTGTTTATGTATGTACATAATAAAAGAATGGAGGTTTCACCCAGCCAGACCCTCTAAATGTACTCGTATAAATCTACATCATGATATCTACGCAGGCACAGGAGTTTCAAAGTTGAATGAAATAACGTACGATATATTAAAGAAGTTTGTTCTATAGTTTTTCAATACGATTACTAAGAACAATGGAATATGGTTTTCAAACTATAGCAGCATAACCAAATTTTAGAAATGTGTTATACCAAATAGAAACCTACACTCAGTTAATTTTTTTTTGGCAACAAATAATCAATGCATAAATTAAACTTTAACTTAGAGTCGAATAAAACCAAAATATTGTTCAATATTTGCAGTAACCGATTATCAACCACATATTCAGAATTAATAGTATTAATATGAATGCTAATAGAAACGTATATAGAATATACCAATATAATAATACATAGTGGATCTATAGTGAATAGTTAAAAATGTAAACCATTCAAAAATGGGGTTAACGAAATAATTTTGTATTTAACATGAATCAAACATTGCAAAAGAATGTAATGTATGGCAGCTTACAAGCATTTCTGACAGTCAATGGAAGTGTTAAAGTTAGTAAACATAAATCAATGACAACTACAGTAATGGGCAAAAAGGAGAAAAACTTGGACAAAGTCTAAGGTATGACAAAAAAACATACGAGAAGGGAAACGTTATGTTTGGATATTTTAATTGATCCTATAAAACGCACAATCTATAATGCAAATTTCCATAAAATACAAAGTTTCTGGAAAATTTGGAACTCGGTGAGTCCCAACGCAGTCTAGTGATCACAATTATTGATATAAAGGCGCGTTGTTGTCTTTACATCACCAACAAACCCAGTTGCGGCAAATTTATTCATTAATCTCTTTACAGTTGACTCTTTTGGAGCATTATTGTGACCCCAAATTGATCGCAATTTGCGAAATGTAGCCGCAAATCTTTCACCATTTTGGTAAAACAATTTCGCAATGAGAATGCGTTGTTCATTCGTGTAGGGCTCCATTTTTACTAACCTCGTACCTTCTACTAGCAAACAATAACAATTGTTCAAATGTCAAACAATGACACTTTGAATGGCGCCAAATTTAAATCTTGTGTTCTTGTTGGGACACCCTTTATTAAGCAAAGATATTTTAAAACTTATTAACAGGACTGTGTTTCAAACTAATTTCTTGCATAAATTCAGAAAACTAAAGTTATATAAAAGTCCGACAGTGATACTATAGTTAGTACACTTGATTATCGTGTGTATGATCGTGTCTTCGAGCACCGTGAAAACACTACATTTTTCTTTGAGCAGCAGCCACCTCGATCAGATCTGAATTGAATTCAGTTCCGTGTTATGTGCGAGTATTTCTACTGTGTCGCAAGCTTCTTCTTCTTAGGTGGCAACTGGAACTGACATCCTGATCTATTATACGCCACCCGTAGAAAATAATTTCAAGCGTTTCAATCTTCTGCGCTTCTCCTCCAATTCGTCACATCAAGCTTCGATTGTATTTGAAAAACCTAGTCTTTCCAACAGAGTTTTGGTCGCCCTCTTCTGCGCCGTCCATCGAGTTCGTTGTCGAAAACATTCCATGCCGGAGCATTTGGGTCCCTCCGCATAACATGACCCAGACAACTCAATCGCTTTATATTAATGCGTTTGGCCACGTCGATGTCGGCATATGGCTCATACCGCTCATTATTCATATACTTTCCAGAGTATTTTCCTCTCGAAAACTGCCAGAATTGATTCATCCGCTTGCGTCATAACCCAGGATTCTGCGCCCGTATTACAAGACAGGTAGAACCAAGGTCTGGTACAGTCGGATTTTTGTTTGTCGAGAGACAAACTTGGTTGTTGTGTCGCAAGCATAGGTATTAAATTCAATTATAATAATATTACTAATACCAAGAACACTTGTTTCTGAACTTCAGCCAGAAGGCTGTTCAAAATATGTATAAAAATTTTAAATTAAGCTCTATTTAGGCGGGATTAAGCTCTATTTGCAGGATATGGATTTGGACAATATGTTGTCTCACCAAAAAGACTGCTACATACCTTCCAAATGGAGAAACAGTTCATTTAATGTTTGAATCATTTTCTTCTTGACTGAATTTTGGGACATACTTTATGTGTTAGGCCAAAGTTAGAATACATAACAAACACATTCCGCTCCCATATATTGATTGAATATCGAGTAGATCCGAAATTGTGATAAAATCACTAATTTTTTTAAGTTTTTGTGTCAAATTTTAAGTTTCCAACTTTATGGACGACAATCGACAATAATGTATGATTTTGTAGGGTTTTATTCAACCAACGCATACCTTAAAGGGTTAATCTTATAATACACAGGTGCATTCATTAATCAAATATTCATATTTTGTTTATATAAAATGTAAAACGTAAATATTAGTTTTATTGTAATTACAAACGTGCTGCTGCTGTAGCATAAATTGTCATCATTATTATTAAATATTTGTTTGCTTTGTTTGTTATTTACAGTTTGTTTATAATAATTATTATATTTTCCTTTTGTTCTTTTTCCAAATTTTCACATTATACTACGCCATAGATTAAGACTGAATTGGAATGTCTGGTCAAATTGTTAGATGGCAAAATCTTCAAAGAGGAAGAAATGGCCATCGAAGAATTACACCAGTATTTGATCGAAGATGAAGGCTCCTGGGCATTGGGTGACAATTTCCTAGTATTTGTTCAGCGTGTCCTAAGGGAACAGTCCTTTTCTCCGGACACACGGATACATTTGATACGCACCTTGGCGTTTGCTGCCCTCAAGGATGATGTTATCATTATTTTACATCAAGATCGCAGGGATCATACTTTGATGAATTTCGGTTTTGATATAGAGAAACACACGCCGGAGGAACAACAGGCCTGGGCTTTGTTTGTAAGTATAGAAAAATTATTGTGAAACCATTATTTTCTAAAACTGCATGTACATTACCGAGAAGAAATTACTTAAGAAGTGCGCTTAAAGGAATTGTTAAAATTCTTGTTGTTATTTGATTGTCGCACCTGTCCTGCATATAGACGAGAAATTTGAGCGCGATCTGTCATTCATTTTGTTCACAATGTGGACTACATTACATCTATATTTTGTCAGTTCATCTCAAGCGTGTTTCGCAATTTTTACAAAGAATAAATACAGGGTGGGTCATAAGGGTGTTGGCGGTTAAAATATTCAATTAAAAAAAACTACGAAACATAAAAAAAATATATTTGCATTTTTAAAAAGTAGAAGCATGGGAATTTTTAAGACTTAAAAATAATGTTGTCCAAATGGCTTCCCTCGGCTGCTTGACACTCTTGGAACCGAAGTCGCAAATTTTGGAAAACTCGTTGAAAAGTTGTTCTCGGTATTTTGTTACTTTCCTGAATAATGTTCCTCTTCAACTGCTCTAAATTGGTCGGATTAGCCCCATAGAAAATAATCGCATGGAGAGAGATCGGGGCTACGTGGGGGCCATTCAATATCCCTCCTTTTCGAAATGAGTTTTCCAGGAAAAACATTTTTCAGCAGCTCTGTGGATACCCTAGCCGTATGACATGTGGCCTCATCCTGTTGAAACCACATCCTCGAGGTATTGCCTTGAAGTTCTTGCAAAGTCTGCTAGCATGTTGCAATAATTGTTCGCTCTAACCGTCATCGCATGCCCTCTTTCGTCCTCAAAAAAGTATGGTCCAATAATAACGGTTGACGTTATCCCAGCCCACACGACAAGCTTAGGGCTGTGTCATGCAAGCGTCGGGGATTAGTCTCGGACCAGAACCGACAATTTTGCTTGTTCACATGGCCATTAAGGTGAAAATTGGCCTCATCACTAAAAATCAAGTTGTTGAAATTGTTGAACCGCTTTAGCATCAAATTGACAAAGTTAAGTCGGTTATTGGCATCATCGGGTTTTAATACTTGGACTATCTGAATCTTATAGGCCTTCAAATGCAAATCACGTTTCAAAATTCGTCGTAAAGTTGTTCTTTTGACATCCAAAGACTGACTTCTCTTACGTGTTGACTGTTGCGGATTTCGCTGAACTGAAACACGAACACGCTCCAAAATGTCGGCTGATCTTGCAGAAACTGGGCGACCACGAACCGTAATTGGTACTGTTGAGACGGTTGTTTCGAACATTCTGATCCATTTTCGTAGCACATTGGCGCTTGGAACTTCACTTAAATCGTGTAAACCGTGTTCATGCCGATACAAACGTCGTGCAGTAATCACTGATTTATTGTTTTCGTAATACGCTCGGACACAAAATGCACGCTGCACTCCCGTGTACGGCTCCATGGCGACTAAATTTCCAGGAAGCGGCGCAGCGAACAACATATCCCCCCGCCACCCCGCGCCGCGCGTTACCGAGAAATTGAAGATTTAAACCACCAACACTCTTATGGCCCACCCTGTATATTAAACAAAGAATTTGTCTCAAAATTTGTATTGCAAATTGAATTGAAATTTTGTATTGTAATTTGTGTGTGCGGAAAGCCTGAAAACGTTATAGAAGACTTATGATGAATCGACCATGTCAGAAACACAGCTACAGTGCATTCAAAAACTGTCCAGATGAAGTGGAAGATTTGCACTGCTCTACGCAGTCATCAACATCTTCAACTGAATTTAACACCGATAATAATGTGAAGAAAATGATGACTGGAAATTGCCATTAAAGTCTGAGAGAGATATCAACAGAACTTACTATATCTCACCGATGAATACGGTGGTTTGGGGCAAGTAAAACTGCTGCTTAACTAATTTCCACAAATACGAATTTTCTTAAAACACTCAACAAACGTCAAGGGCACTAAAGACATGCTAAAACTGCCCAATCCAAATACGAATTTGACATGTAAGCCAGTTAATAAGCTGCAGAATGACACCTTTCAGCTGAGCCGACACCGAAAATTTACGTCAAAAATCAAGAAAATGTCAACTGATTTCTTTGATTATCGCAGCGCGGTGCACTCGGATTTCTTATCAGAAGGTCAGACAATGAACAGAGATTGCTATGGAGGCATTATGCGGCGTTTACCGGAGCAAATATGTTTAACAATGCTTGATTTGTGGAAGGAAAATTTATGAATTTTGCACCCAGATAACGCACCATCTTACAAGTTTGTCACCATGAACGAATTTCTGGTCAAAAACTCAACAAATATCATGGAATAAATCCTGCCGAGTTTTTCTCTTTCCACAACTCAACCACTACAAGCAACCGTTTTAAGTCGATAGACGAAAATTCGGGGCGAGAACTGAGTTTTTTCCCCCGAAAATGCTTTTTAAAAACATGTTGATAATTGAATTATATGCCCTTTGTAGGCGATACCATAAATTTGAAAGAAAAATAAGTATTTTGTGTTTGTTTTATTAGCCAATTTTGTTGCATCTTCCTATATATTTGATGTTTTTTTGTATTTTTTTTTTTTTGTAGATGTGTAATCTGTTCGAAAATCTAGGTCCCTCCGAATGGCTTTTATATATATCCGAATGGGATTACAATGGCCAGACATTATCTAATATACGAGTTACCACTAAAGTTGCCGTCCATTGTATACTCTCCAGCTGTCCTGCGTTAAAGAATACCGGCACAATGATGCTGTACAATATTGCCATCAAGGAAGTTAAGACTGTGGTAGGTGTAATGGGGGAGGAGGGGAGCCTAATATGATATGTGGTCCAAGTGATTCAAATCTTTATTTCCCAGGTCTTTGATGATGTTGCCGTAGAACTGACCATGGCTATTTTGCAATTCTTCCAAAGTAGCCCCAATGAGGATCAAATATTCCGTTCCTGCAAAGCTTTGGCAAGATTTTTGGAGGTAAGTAATGCAATTCCCAGCATATGCTTAAAAATATCTGATACGACATAACAACTATGGAAAAAACAGCTTATCAAATATTATTATAATCAAATGAAGTGATATTGAGGCGATTTAAGTACAATATTTAACATTTCATTGAATATTTCTCAAATTTTTGAGCTTTCTGAAAAACTGAAACTTAACGAGATCCCCTAAATAGTCTTATTCTTATTGATTTGTTTGGATATTGGAGCCATATTTCTGCCCCCCAGCAATGTACGAGTAATTTCACTTGGCATCAGAAAATAACTGATAGTATTAAAGTTTAAAAATACGAGGTGTGTTCAAAAAATAAGGCGAATTTTCAAATTTCGCCGGCACGTACATTCGGCTTTCGATTATTATATTTTTTTTTATGTTGGTACACTCGTCTCGAAGATATGTTGACAGTTTTATCCATATAGCGTGATTAGTTTGTTTGTGAGAGACATAAATACGACAAGTGTTTTGCGTGTTCGGCGATTCTGCTATCGAAAAAAAATGGATCAAAGAAGTTGCATCAAATTTTGTGTAAAATATGGAATTAAGTGCTCAAAAACACTTGAAATGTTGACAATGGCATACGGTGAGAGTACACTCTGAGTCAAAAAAATGTTTACAAGTGGCACAAGCTTCTCAACCGTCAACAACCGATGCAAATGTTGAGAAAGTGAAGAAAATTGTTATTGAGAATCGTCGTATTACAATTAGAGAAGTTGCTGAGGATGTCGGCACATCGGTTGGCTCATGCCATACAATCTTTTCGAAAATTTTGGGCATGAAGCGTGTGACAGCGAAGTTCGTTCCAAAATTGCTGAATTCTCGTAAGGTGGACGAAGAAAATTATTGAATTTTTGGACTCTTCCTAATAGCAATACGAATATTTATCGATATCCTCCAAATAGTTTTTTTCTTATCGGTGGTTTTGTCATTGGAGCCACATTCCTGTCCTCCCACCAATCTATTTGCACTTCACAGCAGAAACTAAAAGATGGTAGACGAAGAAAATTATTAGAACCGCACCAAGTAACTATTAAAAGCTGCGGAGTCATTAAAATTATGATTAATAGCAAATAAACAATATAACGTACAATTGGAACAATAAAGCAGTATTATCGAAGGGTCTGCTGACTGTAGTTTAAGGAAGCGGTATTACTTTTGATCCACTCCCTTAATATAATGTGTGGCAAAAAGAAATCCATTATTTTTACAAGGCATTGAACGCTTTATTTAGCATAGTTTGAATAGTCCGACTTATGTCAAATATGAGCCACTTTGCTCGATAACTTGTTGCCATTTTGAAGATAATTTCACCATATCTCCTAGAAACCGTCGTCCCCATTGGCAAAAAATTAGGACTGTCAATTTTCATAAGATTCTCTTTTTTGAATTTTTTGAATCTTGAACTTTTTATCGACAAGATCATTCGCTATAGACAAGATGGTAGATGGCAATCACTTATTACCAGGTCCAGACTATAAGATTGATGCATAAGAACTTATGCGTGTCCTCTGGTAAGCTTCTACCGATACGTTTGGCCCGGCTTTGTTCTGATGAAACACATTTCCCCTCGTATCGACAATATTTGGCCACTTCTAGGCGATTGTTTTCCTCATGATGATTCCCTGCCAATCCCATCAAACTCACTGCAAAACCTTTTTGATCATCAATGTTGAATCTGCTACTGTTTGCGCCGGCTCACCGGCCATTCGATCACAACCGTTTTCGCTTGACGTTGTCGTAATGACTTAATTTTTATCACCAGTCACTATCCGCTTGAAAAATGTTTCGATTTTGTTGAGATTCAGCAGCGATTCTCACATGAAAATTCGGTCCATGAAATCTTCTACGTTAACTCGGATGGCATCCATACATCGAGCTTCTTTTTTAGTATCCAGCTTTATTATTCGAGTAGTTCCAAATGGTTTTTGATACAATATTTAGCTTCTGAACAATTAAAAGAATTCTAACATCATGATCGGACTTGGCGATTTCCATTATTCTAACGACATTTTCAATAATTGGCCTCCCAGAGCGTGGTGCATCTTTCACATCAATATTACCGGAACGGAACCAACGAGACCAAAATTGCGCATTATTGACTTTCACTATTTCAGCCGCTCGGCTTACGTTTTTACTTTTATCGAAGAGAAACTGTAAAATGTGTCGTATTTTCCATTTGCTGATGTCCATCTTTGAGGCGTGCTCACACAATACTAAATCAAACAATCGCAAAGCCTGCCTGAGCCTAGTAACGAAATCTTATCTTTCTCATGCCATCCACTCCATCGCTCTTGTACAAATCATTTACTAAAGCCATCTATTGGAAAAATAATGAATTTCTTTTTATGATGCCTTATATAGGTAGCACGTAGATACGTTACAGGTAGATTATATAATGTATATCATCTTTCCTTTGGGTGAAGGAAGGCATTGAAAAGCAATCACAAAAATGTGATTCATTCTTATAAAAACGAACTGAGTAAAATTCATTTTGCTAGTTCAAAACAACATACGAGTATAGTACTAATTCATATATACGAGAAGAAAGACTACAATAATTGCATATTTTCAGGGGCTGACTCAATTAAGGGCGTGGTTAAGTATTAAACAATGCGATTTATCCCCTGGAAAAATATTTGGAGAGAAACGTAATGAAATCTGAAAAAATATTTATGCAGTTAAGTTTTTTCTTAATGCGAATCAGAGCTAAAACCAAACGTAATTTCGTCTCTTGACAGAGAAAAGAGACTGATGCCAAACTGTTAAAAATAATTCAAATAATGTATTTTTCTTTTCTTTGGATTGCCCTGATGAATCCATTTTTCATCATCCGTTACAATACGATGAAGAAAACCTTATTTTTTTTTGTCGCTGAAGCAGTTGTTCGCAGGTGAAAAAACTTGGCTTCAACTCTTAAGGAACCCAAGTTCCTTAGAAATGGCTTGCTGGGTAACTCCTAATACTTGAGCAAGCTTTACCTGCGTTTAACACACATCAAGCAATGACGTCAATTCAGTGTCTTTGAAGGTATTTCATCTTCCTTCACGGTCGTCAACGTTAAAATCACCGTTATTAAAGCGACAAAACTAATCTGGATATGTTGTTTCATTTAAAGCAGCATCTCCGAGAACGTTTTGCAGCTCTCGATGAGCTTCAAATGCCGCTTTCTTCGATTGAAATAAGAAAATCAATACTTTCCGCATATGATGATTATTTGGCACAAAAGCGCACATATTCACACAACCAAAAGAATATGACGTCAAAATAAAATCACTATTTTGTCGAGGCGGTATGTTTACCATGACGTTTAGATTATGGCAGAATCGACTAGCAGTTACAGCTGGCGCCGTCTATTGGCCAACAGTGGAAACTTAGTTTCGCACCTAATATTTTCTGAATTTACGATACCAGACTCTCAGAAATTTTTCACAGCTACTCAAAAGTTGTATCCGTTCTTTTTTTAATTAAAAAAATGAAGTATAAACCAGACATTTCAGAATCACAATTGTTCGTAATCTCGTTTCGGGTGTACGGATCAAAATAAAAATTATTTGTAATTTTGTTTTGGATATACGAAACGGAAACGAAGTTAAATATAATTTTGATTCGTTTACCGAAAATAGAATTATAATTGTGTATAATTTTGATTTGGATTTAAGCCAAACCACATCAAAATTATTTTTAAATTTGATTTCATTTCGGTGACAATCCCTGACTCAGAACTAAATCCACTTTTGTAAAACAGTTTCCATGTTTTCCTTCTTGAACCAGTACAAATATCTCTAACCAATACAAAAATTTTAAGTCAGACTTACATATACCTTTATCTTCGTGCAGGAACCCAAAAGGGGCGTGGCAAACCAATGGTGTTTCTTTTGTAAAAAAAAAAAAACAAAACACAATTTAAAAAGCAAAATCTTAACATTCTATAATCCTTCACTTAGAAGTTATAGAGGGTACAATTTATTTGTCGAAATTACTCGAAGGCATTTGCATTCATGGTACTCCAAGAGACGTGGCAATGTAGTCAGTTTTCTTTCGCAGAACTAAGTTTGCTAAACCAAATTATATTGAATTTGGTGAAAATATAGCAGTGTCTTTTGACATCTTTCTAATTCGAAGTGATTTCGAAAAATATGTGTGGCGCACTCATAAAGGATTTTGGACTTGCCATATAAAAAAATATATATACTCGTATATACCTATATATAAAATTTGGATCGAATCGAATAGAAATGTTTGCTTCCAAGAGTCTATAGAAACCGGCCAAAATCTACATTTGTAAAAGATCTATATAACAACATACCATATTTGGGTCTGTTGTTTGAAAACCCTGATTTAGATAAAATCGGTAATGAAAGGGCTCGGTTTGAGACCTACATTTATATTTTAAACTAGCGGACCCGGCGAACTTCGACTCGCCACAATTTAACGCCTTCAGATAAACTCTTGAGTAATAATAAAACACAGATAGTTCAAATTTCAATGCGATTTATTTGAGTGGAATCGGAATCAGTAGAGAGCGATATGATCAACAATGTTTTTTGATTTGTTTTCCGGCGCAAAAACAAACAACGAAGACGGTTTCCCAACACGCGAACAGGCAACGTACAGCTGACCGTGCGAAAGACAGGGAAATTCGAAATTAATCCCCCAGACTTCCAACGACTGGCCTTGCGATTTATTTATTGTCTTCGTAAAAGCCAATCGAATGGGGAACTGAATCCGCTTAAATTAGAATGGAAGATCAGTTGGAATTCTCGGAATTCGTGGAATAAGGACTTCTTCTTCTTTGAATTTGCCCTCGATAATCGTCGCTTGAATCCATTGTTCATCAGTTTCTTGATGTACAACCGCGTACCGTTGCACAATTTCGGATGATTGAGATTACGCAACATGATTATGATCGATCCTACCTTCAGCTGTAAATTATGCCGCGGTGTTCCTGGCACATCAATTTGTCCGCCGCCTTATAGGAGGCATATTTACACACACAACACTTTTTTAATTTTATATAAACTTTTGGCTTTTAGATTTAGTAATATTATAGACTAACCACTTATCTATCTTTCTATGTCAGTTTGTTATCTACAAACCAGTGCTGCCCATTACGAAAAAAATCCAAAAGTAATCGGTAATCTGAAACTCCCAACAAAGTATATGCCTGTTTTTGGTGAATTTAAATTACATTTAGTTGGGACAGAAACCTATTTGCTATTTCACCACCAATGTTTTTACGAAAAAAATCCCAGTTCAAATGATGCCACCACCGCCGGTAGATGGAGGTGGCGAAAAAATCAGTTTTCGATTTTTCCAATTTCCCGACTTTTCCGGAGGGTTTTCCAAAATTTTCTTTCGTAAAAACCTACTCCTGGCAATTACGAATAACTGGGGAAAAAAATGAGCCAAATCGGTTCAACCGTTCTCGAGTTTTGCGCTTAGCAACACATTCAGCGACTTATTTTTATATATATAGATATATGTTAATACCAACGGTATTAATAAATTTGTATGGTAATTTAAAATTACTTCTGCCTTCTTTTTCGAAGAAAATAAACACAAGTCACTACATATCATTTTATTGAACCAGAAATCAGTTATGCCGACTGTACAGATGAACATTTAAGTACAACACTCATATACATATAGTATATAGTCAGGAACATTCTCAGCAATTATTTTACTAACAAATGTTGCTAATTAATGTCATTATAATTATTATAATTATTATTCTTTCGCATCAATAAATATTGTTTTGGCTCATTTCCCATGCAAATGCACAAAGTTAATTGTTTTCCTTTTCCTCATATCTCTTTCAAGGTTTCACCTGATGTTGCTGCCATTATTCAAATGATTGGACCACATCCAAAACAATTTTCGGGTAAAAGTGAACGTGTCGATGACCTAATCAAAGCCATCAGCCGTAAAGTGCCTGCATAAGGATGCCTCCTCCTCTTCTCACGTCTCACACTTGCAAAATTGATAATCATATCATCATCTCACTCACCAACGAACGTCACCACAATCCGCCACAATTCTACCCGCCACCAATGACTTTTAAAGGCAATTTTAAGAAAGAACAAAAAAACTGAAAAACACGCAATAAAGGAACAAAACGTTTATATTAATTTTAAGTTTTATGCTTTATTAATTATCCACGTAAATACTTTTTTTATATAATTAAAAAATTAAATGAACAATACAAATTAATATAAATTACGTAAAGATTATTTTTATTACGAAATTATGAAGAGAATGCGGAAAGGGAAGCCATATAAATGAAGAGTAATTTGGTCACCACAAAATGCAACAAAATTCTTGGGTAATAATGATTGACTTAGGATGAAATGAAACTTATAATATTAAAATATTATAATTAATTTAACATTTTCAATTAGCCTATAAAAATCTTTGAAAGAAGATCATTTTTATAGTCTAAGCAAAGAATATATATATATTTTTTAATTCTACAGTCCTTTTTTTATCAAAACCTACTACTCGTATTTTATAAACATCAGATATGAAATATCTAAATATATAAAGGAAGATAGTCTATTTCCAATAGTCGCGAAACTCTGTCTACACAATAAAAACCCCTATGACATATTAAGACCATTTAGTTTCGCTAAAGCGGGTAATACCGGGCTATCCATTTTTCGATTTCAAAGTAAAGTTAATTAAAACACTCATAAAGCTATGATTTCGATGAAACTTTTATTCCGTTATAATCCTAAGACCGTGGCATTATGTACGAAATACAATGTCTCCTAAATGACCGCCTCTGGATTGATTGCAACAGTGAACCCTTTTGAGATAGTTTTCGACCACTTTTTGACACATTTCGAGCGGCATCTCGGTGATAACTTGACGCATGTTGATATTCAAATGCTCCAATGTTTACAGACTATCGGTGGAAACACGGTCTTTGTTCTAGTCCAATAAAAAAAATCTAATGGCGTCAAATCACATGATCTTGGTGGCCAATAGATGTCGCCAAAACTTGAAATTACGCTTTCTGGAAACTTCACATGCAATAAAGCCAAAATCGACTGTTTTGCGTGGCTCGTGGCACCGTCTTGCTGAAGCCACATGTCGTCCACTTCATAATCTTCAATTGCAGGCCAAAAACCAATCGGTTATCATACGGCCATCTGGATTGAAAGTCGGATTATCCGCCACACTTTCACTGACAGAACCGATATTTTCGGCTGTGCTTACATTGCGATGATGCACAGGCCTGATCACATCTGTAACGGGAAGTCTCTTCAAATTTTTTTATAATCTTACCAATTCCTTGCGCAATAAGATGATTATGACGACTACAATCACCCCGTAAGTCACGAAAAGTGCTTGCGTTTAAATCATAATTTTTGTAGTAAGTTTTAACTATTTTTACGCGTTCTTCGGTTATAATGCAGTAGAAGTGCCCACGTTTCAATCACCATTTTTGTAGTAAGTTTTAACTATTTTTACGCGTTCTTCGGTTCTTAAACAATCCATATTCCTTTAACCAAATAAATAACACTCCAGATTACAAGGATTTAACAGCTGACAGCCTTGCCAGACCGGCGATTTTGAAACCACTAAATGGATGCCTAACATATATAAAATAGAAAATTTTGATAAAAAAAAACAACCATAGAATTAAAAAAAACTATTCACGCAATTTTGCAGTAATTCAGCAGCACCTCCGTCATCACAAGTAAAATATTTATTAGATGAATTTAAAAGTGGCGGTACAAACATTTTTGTATTCATAATTGGCAAACGACTTTGGCAACATGCCTTGCAAGTTAACCCTGCATGTGAGTAGGTATTCCACAATGTAAAAATACAGTGGTGGAAAAAATAATAGGGACACCGTTATTTTTTTGAATATTTTTTAATTTTTTATTTAATACTTAAATAACTATGAAAATCAAATTAAAAGCGTTAAGTACTTCACATACGCTACCAAAATATGTAAACATTCAATGTGATTTTTAATAAAATAAAAAAATTATAACATTTTTTTTGATTTGACCCTGGAAAAAATAATAGGGACAATTATAAAAATGGATAAATTCTTTCAAAAATACTGTTTCAGTCGATTTTAAATAAGATATATTAATATTTAGTGGTAGATCCAATAGCTTTTATCACTCCATGACACCTGCGAGGCATAGATTTAACAAGTTGAACGCACGTTTCTTTTGGTAAGGAATACCAGGCTTCTTTGACTTTGCCCCACAATTCATTAAATTTTTTTTATTTCTGTTTCCAATTTTGTTTTTTAGGATGCCCCAGAGGTGTTCAATTAGGTTAAGGTCCGGAGATTGTGAGGGCCATTTCAACATCGGTTTGCTATTCTCTTGTAACCGGGTTTTTACTAGTCTGGAGGAGTGCTTTGGGTCGTTGTTGTGCATAAACTGCCACTTAAGTGGCATTTCTTCCTCGGCAAATGGAAGCATTTCATTTTTAAGAATGTCAACGTAATCGACAGCACACGTTTTATTCTCAATCCGAAAAATTGGACCAACTCCTGATGCAGAAAAACAGCCCCATACCATCATTAATCCACCACCATGTTTTACAGTCTTTTTTGTGTACTTAGGATCATATTCTTTGTTCTTTGGTCGACGGACATAAGTTTAACCATAAGAACCAAACAAATTAATTTTAGTTTCGTCTGACCACAGCAGATTGTTCCAGTTTGAACGGTGTTGGTGTTGCTTTGCGAAAATAAGTCTCTGTTGTATATTTTTTTTTGCTCAATAACGGTACTTTCCTTGGGCATCGTCCCATCAATCCTGCATCCAAAAGCCTGTTTCTTATTATTCGACTGGTAACTGGTGCATTTAAGCTCATCTTAAGTTCTTTAGACGACATAAACGGGTTATTTTTAGATTGGCGTACTAATTGATGATCAAAACGAGCTGATGTTTTCCGTTTTCTTCCTCTTCTTTCCAGGGTGAGTTTGGAATGAATAGCATTAAAAACTTTGTTCCGCGAAAATTTCATTATTTTTGCTATTTCTCGAGTAGATTTTCCCGTATTGTTTAAATTTCTTATCACTTTTTTCCCCTTCTTCGCTTGTATGAACACCGCGTCCCATTTCTAAGCACTGATTTGATAAATTACAATGTACATACTGCAGCAAAGCAAGTGAACGATTAATTACCGTTATTTTTCTCTACTCTCTGAGTTTCAGCTAAAAAGAGAACACTGTTGTTTAGAAATAGCAACAATTCCATTCTTGTCCCTATCATTTTTTCCATGGTCATATTACAAAAACTTCTATTTTTCATTTATTTTTATAAAAATTTTATTGAATGTTTACATATTTGTTTACATATATGCTTTAGAAGCGCCATAAAGAAGCATATGGCAGATGCCCTGGCCATGACATAAAAATTATTCGGGGGAGCATTAAATCAATACAAAAATGGGAAATGATCTACGACCAACAGTGGAAAAATTTAGCACACGCAGCAAAATCCTCAATATCGGATTCAAACTAGTTATGTTCGTCTCAGCGGTAATCTTGTTAATAACTGGAATCAAATTTCTACTGAATATAATCGCAACATCAGATTGATCACTTGATCTGATATGGAGGTCTATGTTAGGCGCGTTATAGAGCCGAGCGAAAAATGTATGTAAACAGGTTCAAAGGAAATTAAACATTGCATTCCAACATATACGCAATCCATATATATATATATTTCTGATACGCAATTCGCGTCTTCCATTCCAACAGCTTTATGAAATGCATTTACACGATGAGGAATGTCGCAAAAAATTTCGAAAAATAAAAACTGAATAGTTGGCAACACCGTAGTCTAACAATTAGGATTGAGCATTTTCTGTCGTGCAAATATGCAGAAGGAAATCGGATAACAGATTTGTTGTGGATATGGAAATATCATTTTTTTTTTTTCTTAAATAGCGATATAGCTGGCCTAGCTTAGTCATAAGCAAGGCAAAAATTAGCTCAATTTCGGATAAATAGGGGGCAGATCTTGCCAAAAGAAGAGAAAAATGATCAGCTCCTAAACACGATGTAGTTAAACCAAAGTATGACTGATGATCGGAATAAGTATTGTGCTCTATCTTTGAAGAAGGCAGTCCTAGTGTGACTCTGGATCTAGAAAATCGACATCGGTCCAGATTTGACACTAAGGCGAATTCGTCAACCCTTTCATATTTTCTTCAAAAACATCGAATAACAGTCTTTAAAGTATATTCTCTATGACCCAAAACACATCCTCAATAACATAGGCGCAGCAAGAAAACAAATATAATTATTGCTTGACGTTGAAGGCTTTATATTAGCATAGTTAAAATGATTCGAATTAGGTAAAGTATGCACTGTTTTATGTGATTGCTTGTTACCATTTTGGAGGTAATTTCATTATGCGTCTCTCATAGAAACCCTCGCCCCTGTTGGCAAAAAACTAAGATAATTAATTGTCACAAGCTTCTCTTAAGGCGAATTTTTCACCACAAAATTTTTCACCATTGACAGAAACAGGTGGTGGTCACTTGGTGCTAAGTTCGGACTATAAGTTCGGTACATAAGAGCTTCAGAACAATGGTTCCAGAGCATTTAGCGAATCATAGATGTTCTAATGGAACACCATTTCTCCCCTATTTCCCAAACAAAGTCGCTTCTGGGCGATTGCTTGTTAATACTACAGGTCCGGATTAAGAGTTTGATCGTAGGGAAACAACTCACAGTATATGATTCCCTGCCTATCCTACCAAACGCGCAGCAAAACTTTCGACCCATCAATCCTGGCTTGACCACCGCTTGCGGCTGGCTCCCCACGATTAGACCACGAGCGTTTTTATTCTACATTGTTGTGACTCACTTTTTATCATCCGCTTCAAAAATAGGTCAATTTTGTTTCGGTTCAGCAGAGACTAGCAGATGGAAATTCGCTCCATGAAATGTTTTTCTTGAGTTAAATCATGTGTACTCTTGTTTATGCATCCAGTCTTATGAAAGTGGTTCCAAACGGTCTTATGTGCAATACTTACCTCGTGGACAATTGAAACTGTGCTTACATGACGATCGCACTTGACGATTTCCATTATTTTATCGACATTTTTAACTAACGGTCTTCCAAAACGGAATATTAAAATTAATGGGACGAAATCGATGAACCAAAATTTCGCGTTATTGGCAGTCACAGTATCAAAACTATAAACCGCTTAGTTTGCGTTTTCGCCTTTGTCAAAGAAAAACTTGAAAATATGGCGTACGTTTTTTGCTTTTGTCCATATTTGACGGGCGATCGTGCAATACTGTGTCAAACAAACTGTCTGAGTAGCTTTTTGAGTACAAAATCGCATAAGTATTTCTAGCGCCATCTAGACGAGAGATATAGATTACCGAAGTCATCTATTGGAAAAATAATGGATTTATTTTTGATATTATATTTACTTTAAGAAATATATTCCCTATATTCTGAAAGGTCCAACACACCTCCTCAATAATATTAAGAAGGTGTCATAACAGCTGATGGAAAATAAGACAGCTAAAAAGCCAGGTACGAAGTCTTTTCCAAGATGAAAGAAGGGATGCCCTTGATAACCAATTTCCTCATTTTAGTTTAGCTTGTCATGCCTCTGGATGTCCAATGTGCCTCTTATACCATGCTTTCCAAGTTCATAATTTTCCTCCTTGATAATGTCAATAATATATTTGAATTCCTTACCTTACTTACAAGTATTGAGAGTTCAACATCCGCCACAATAAATGTGATTTTTCGTTAGTCAGAATGAGAGATGAAAGAATCACCTTTGTCTCTCCCCAATCAGGTAGAAGGACGATATGGTTTCGGGACTTGTGTCGCAAGACTTGAACCAAGCCTTGTAAATTTACGTTGTCTCGCTGTGTATAGGTAATTCCAATTACCCATTTACTGCTCATACGATTTGAGAATTTGTCGAGAGTTATCAACCGGCCCAATGAGTATTTAGTCAAAATGGGAGGTGAGAGATTGTGGATGGAATTAATCGCTAATCTGAAGATATGATCTTATATTTTAAGGTTATGGTCTCTGAACACTTATTTAAGAAATTTAACTTCTTGACTTGTTTTCAATTCATATCGAGTATGGAGGATGTCTGGTTCGGCAGGAATGGGTTCACTTCTGACATATATTTGCCTCAAGAGATTTATAAAAGTATAAAAAAATAGCGGGGATTAGCTTTCGTTTCCAAAGTTTATTAGAGATTATACCTTGAATTAAATACAGGATTATGTGTGCAGGCAAACTCGTCTTACACGTATGGGGGGAGTATTAGAACTGACTTGAACAAATCAAAAACTTCTCTGATAGATCAGTCGGCTTTATGTTTACTATAAAGCACTCAATCTCATTATAATTGAGAACTTTACATGTAAAAGTCTCAATTGCAGTGGAGATGATAAATTTAGGATTTATATCTTAGAATTTGCAAATATGGGTTCTGGGCATAAACAGAGGTGGATTGACAACTTGGTGTCAAGGAGGTATAGATTGGAGGTACAGCCTCCATACTGGCTACACAAATCTTAGGACTAATCCTAGGACTTCCAAGTTCACTGTTGTCTCACTAAGTAATATCAATGATTCATTCAGTGCCTTATGTGTATACAAATCGAAGAGAGTGATCAACCGACCGACCGTCAAAAGTCCAATGCCGACGCCGCATTAATAAAGAACCGGTAATGAATTCATTGAAATTTTGTTAATAAAGCAGTTTTTGAAATCGAACTTTAATTTGAGATGCTTACTGACTGCTCGACCGTGACTGATCACTCGAAGTGACTGAAGTTCAATAAAAGATATATAGTTGGACTTCGACTCATATCAACGGTCATATGCATGATAGTGTGATAGTTGAGTATACTAATCACGGTCGGCCGCAGTTAAAATGTGCAACAAAATTGCTGGACATGATGTTACTAACTTAGACAAAAATATGTTGAGATTAAAATCGTCCCTTAATAAATTGCGTAAAATTTATGAAAAACTTTCTAAATTTAGAATCTCTAATGGAGATGGAATTCAACATTAATACCTGTGTGTTTGAGCACTTAAAACTAGATACTAGAATCCTCACAACACATGGGAAAGAAGAGAAACGATGATTTATTGGCTCTCAATTGAAGCCAATGTTTCTGATTGGACACAAACATTTCCGATGGCAGTTGAGTCTCCTGAGCAGCAGTTTCCGCACCAGCTAAACGAAAAAAAAAACGCAAAACCATCAATCAATCCAAGATATTTCTAATTTTCAATTTATTCATTCAACTTACTCGCTTTTTTATCGAATTTCGGTGACTGTGATATCGATATCACATCTTCTGGTTTCCTTAACAATATTTTGCCTACACCTTTACACATGCGCAACACCTCGTGATTGCTTAATTTATCCAAATGATATTGATCCAACAAAGGACAACTTAAAATCCATTCTCTCACATCATCGAAATCGTTTAGAAGACGCACAGCTCCATTAACGCTGAATCGTATGTGGCGCTGATATATGAAGTCCAACCACGCCTCACAGATTATTTTCAAGATTAGTTTCAAAATAATCACATCCTTTGTGGCCTTAATGCAGGGTAGAAAGATTTGATCGAGGACATAACCAACGTATTCACTTGACTTTTCATTATCGAAATTATTGCGTTGCCAATAGGAACCGTCAGGGAAACAGAGGGTAAAATTGGCCAAACTTAAGAGGCGGCAGACATCGGAGAGAGCTTGAACACAAGCATCGGTGGTTTTCTGAAAGTACAGATAACGGGAACTTAAGAAATTTGACATAAAGAAATTGCAATTATAATTATACGGCTTCCGGGTAGTTTTCCATTTAACAAACATGTTATTATTGCCAATAGAACATGTTGATCAAATACTTGTTTATTTTGGCAAATTTTTTGATACTGGAAAATGAAAGATTTAAATTGTTAAACTTTTATAACTAGTAAAAATTTAGATTGACTTTAAATCCATCTCCTCAATGTCAAAGTTCGGTTGGGGGATGGCCTTAATAAAAAATTAGGGGTAAAGCATTAAAATTACTCTAAAATATGATTTAAATTCTTAATCCAGTACAAGATCGTTTAGAATATAACTCAAAAACTTGCGAAATTAGTCACATTGGCACGGCTGATTTTCTGTGCTCGCCAAAATATTATCTTTTGCGCCCTCAGCTGTTTGTACTTTCTAGAACGTCATCGCCATTTTGAACTTGCAATAATTGTATTATATTTAACTTGTGCTCTTTGATGATAACATTTTCGTACCGGTGAACAAAACTTCTCAATTGTTTTGTGAAGTTATAGACCTCGAAGGTGGCGTAGAATTTCGAGAAAGAACAAACTGCTAAGGGCGCTGAAGATGGTATTTTGGCCAATACCGTAATAGGTATCTGTCAAGCCAGCTGCAGTAATATGGTCAATTTCACAAGTTTTTGAATCCAATTCTTAATGATCTTGGACCGGATAAAGAGCTAAGGTCATATTATTTGTTATCGATAACAAATTCAAAAATGGACATGTTACTCTAAAATATTACTCTATCCGCTGTCGATTTCTAAAAACAACGCTATTCTTTTAAGAAAGCAGCAATCCCCCGCGACCTTTATCAAAATGTTATGTCATTCTTTCTTTTCATTCATGTTTAATTTGCTGTGCTTTAAGTGACACTACTTAAAACTTGTTGTATGCAAGTAGAAAAAAGTAGTTCTTCTTTTAATTAAATTTAGATATTTGATGATCAAAAATACCTTTCAAACTCAGCAAGTGGTATGACGAATCTGTTCCGGTCCAAAATAACAATTTGTCTACGATTTGCTCATTTTCAACGAGATCGTACGAGCATTGATCATTCTGCACGAAATTAACATCCAAGAAAATTAAATTATTATTCTCGCTAATTAAAGAGCTACAAGTGGCCGGTTGAAATATGCGCGTGGCTTTCTAATAACTTATTACCCTGATAAAGATAAAGGTCCTTGAATAGTGGATGTTACATGCCACTTTTGTATTGGTTGAAGGACAAAATCAAAAAAAAATCATCCGAATTGCTAACCCATCTACGTATTCTTCATATTTTGGCCCAGCATTAAATATCTGTTTGCAAATCTGAAAAAGATGCTCTAGTCAAACATATTTGGACTAATCAAACCGTAATTGTAGCAGACGGACTGGCAAGACTAGGGAAAACTTTACAGGCTCCAGCCGAGTTGGAGTCCGTGGACATGCCTGTAGTCACTTGCAAGCTCCTACTGCGAGATAGGGCATATTTAGCAGCAAATGCTAGGTAGGCGTCTGTCCGTCCAGACAGATGTGGCCTCGCCTAGAACTGAAGCGTTCACACAAACTGCTGTCGCTTTCAAGACCCGACGTCCCATTACTTGTATCCGTCATGACGGGACACTGTCTGATTGGAAGACATGCAATGAGATTGAAGGTAGCGACTAGTGAATTCTGCAGAAGCTTGAGTGATGAAAAGGAGGAGGAGTCTATGAAACACATTCTCTGCAATTGTCCCGCCCTGGCGAACAGGCGGGGATCAACACTGGACTGTTATTTCTTTAGGAACCTAGGAGATCTGGGCGATATAGATATTGCCGTCCTAAGATCTTCTTGGGACGCTCATGACAATTCACGGGGGAGACTAGGGATATCCATATCTCTAGTTTCCGTGGTATCACATACATAGTGTATTATGTAGTCTAAGTGAGTCTGTCTATTCAGACTGCTCTTCTGGCCTAACCTAACCTAAACCGTAATTATGCTATTATGGAAACTGTTGTCAATTCCAGAACTCCAGTACTCAACATTTCATTGAGTGAGAGGTATAGAAACTTGGACGAGGCAGACAGATACACAATAATTAATTTTTATAAAAGATACAGCAAAAACAAATCCATCATTTTTCCAATAGATGGCTTTAGTATTCTGTATCTCGAGTGCAATCGGATTACGCTAAATGGCGTTAGAAAGACAAGATTCCCTACTCAACAAGCTAGTTAGACAGTTTTGTGATTGCCCGTCTCAGTGATGAAATTTTGAGTACTCCAGTACTTGGTAGATCACTTACGACAACGGCAAATGAAAGCAGTCAGACGAATCGCGCTGAACTGGTGCAACGGTGGTTAAGCTAGAAATTTTTTGCTGTGTAGGATTAGCCGAGAATCAACTACTATTAGCTGTTACCTTGCAGCCATACTCTTAACTTCAATCTGTACTGCTGCCAACAATTAGATTGTCCTAAGGAAGTAATCGCCCAGTAGCCGCCAGCCTTAGCTAATAGGAGAGGAGCTCCACAAGGGCAACGCCAGATCACACACAGCGCTAGTGATTCGCCGGAAGCACCGGGAGCTTGATTGGGAAGTTCTTATGCATCCGCCTTATTGTCTGGGCCTGGAACAAGTGATTGCCACTTGTTCTTAGCTATAGCAAATGATTTTTCTGGTAAAAAAAGGCGCCATAAGAAACACTTGTGAAAATCGACTACCCCAGCTTTTTGGAACGAGGTTTTCTATAAGAGAGAGGCATAATGGAATTACTTTTAAAATGGCAACAAGTTATCGAAAAAATAGGGGCATCTTTGACCTAGATCGAACTAAATACTAAATAAAGTTAAGGAGCTCTTTTTCGAGCGCAGTTGTTAAACTCAGCATGAATAGATTAGGTTCAGCATACACATTAACAGTCAATTTTTCCCAACTGTCACAGAGTTATTTTCTGGGAAATTGAACACAAAAGTTATGGATTTTCCAAAACTTTTGTTAAAATGCCACAATTAAAAAAACCATAAATATTTTATAGCTACGCCCAAACAATAGTACTCACTTTCAATTTATCGACGTTGGCATTAATCTCAAGTATCAATTTCGTCCTTAAGGCCACGCATACTAGCATCAATATATCACTAAGGTCGGCAGTTAATTTTGGCAGTTTAAAGTTTGTGAACGCAGCTAAACATAGCTTAACATCATTCTCCAGAATTTGAAAGAAACGATCCATTTTCCACTCATTGCAAAGCTTCTTGCATTCCTCCTTGACCCACAAACGCATACAATGGATGGAATGATCTGCGAAGTAAAATTATTATCATAATCGAAAAGTTCCGGATCAGCTTCTAGTGGCTGCACTCACCTATTCTATGCAGTATGGGTATCTGTTCAGAGACGGGCAATAAACTGGAGTTGCTCATATCGAGATTTTGAAAATAATTATTACTTAAATTAATGAGATTCGTGAATATCGAGATCCACACAGTGCCAGTGGCGGTGCCAAATTGCTATGACGAAGGGAAATAAGTTCATGAGATAAAAGTTAAATTAAACAAAATTAGGCTAAAATTTAAGATACTATTCTTTAGAACACATTTTTCAATTAAAATATCTTTATTTCACAAAAATGTGAGAGAAACAATCATAACCTTTTCAATGATGCCAACAGCTTAACAAGGTACCATGCCTGTCATTTGGTACATGATCACAAATATAGCTATCTTTGCGTAAAAAGATGTCAAAATCAAAATTTCACGGCACCACAACCCACAAACAGTATCAATTTCTTTACTCAGTTTTGCCACTTTCTGGAAACATTTTGAAAAAAAGGGACACATATAGCAAAAGTTGTCACAATCGAAAAGCTTCATTTAGGGAACCGCGTTGAATCTTATCCTGGATCAAAGGCCAACACTGGTATTTATCTTAATACATAAATATTAAACGGCGGCTTTCCATGCTGTATAAACTCCAAAGTGAGTGCTATTAAAATTAGATATATTTCTAAAATGATGCACATAACGTACGATAGATGGCTCAAAGTTATTTGATAGCATTTTACGTGTAAGCGTCCACTCATCCACCCTGGTATAATGAAACATTAGTGTCTCTTCTTCTGATGTTTTGAATAGAGTTTGTAGTATGATCCAGATATCCTTTGAGAAATTAAAAATTACATTTCTTCTCCACATCATCATTGGAATCACCCTGAAAACTATGGCAAACGCTCAACAATCAGCTGTCGTTTCATCATAACCTGATTGCGATGAAAATGTTATTCTTTTAAAGCACTTTCGATTTTTTGCTGGGTATTTAAATGTAATTCAATTTAAAAAGAACTACCGAGTTTATTTACATTTGTAAGCAGTATAAGAATGCTTCTTTGGGAATGATAAATATGCACATATTGCGCTACTGGAAATGATGAAAATGTTATTCTTTTTGAATGACTTCCAGAGTTTTTGCGAGGTTTCTGTACCCCTCATATTTTTTAATTTTTTCGAATATTTGTTTTAACAGATTTTTTCTTAGTAATCATATATAGTTGAAATCTCCTATTAACATGTTTCTGAATTAATTGGAAATTGTGTCATTTTAATTACGAACTTACATTCTTCGGCGATTGTTTATATTGCTCTAAAAACTGTTCCAACGTTCCCGTTTGTGCTGTGGCGGATATTAACGTCAAGCGAAATAGTCGATCCCACAGATTGTTGCTTACAAAATTCGTTAGAATTTCTCCGATGCCCTGCAGTGTTGAATATACCGGTTCGGGAATATCTATAGATAATGAAATTTATTATTTGATGACTATGTATTAATTGCTGACGTATCCTACCCTTAGCATTTTGCATATATAGCCAATTTCGTATTGAATCCACATGGGTTAGAGAGTAACAAGAGATCGGCGTATCTATCCACCATAGTATAATGTGATCTAATATAATGCCCACGTAGGACCACATTAGGCGAATGCCGCGCAATACAAATTCGTGTAGATCCTCTTGATGAGTCTGACCTGCAAAGAAGAGAGAATGGATCAAAATTATGAATGACAATTTGGATACTCTGCCTTCTGTAAATGCTTGGATTCTGAAAAAAATATTAAAAGAAGCTTATATTTGTGCTGGTATCAGGTTCTCATAAAGCTGAACAAGATTAGGCCGTTTTTTTATTCCTACAACTCATCTTGTCCATAAACATTCGTTAATGAAACTGTCGTTATAAATCGGTAAAAGGATAGCATGCGAAAGCTTTCGCATTCGGCAAATAAAATTTTGCCTTATAATCAATTATTCTGAAAGTCTAGTTGTCAGGTGGCCCAATACATATACCTATAATATCTTAAGCTCCCTCGATAACTTTACTACAGATTTGAAGACAGTTGCCCTAAATGTGCACATAACTTGTTTTTGTTTTCCCAAACTAGCTTACAAAACGTATAGATGGCGGCAGTAGATTGAAAAAAAAAATTTTGGTGTGCTTCAAGGCGCCTCTTTGTTTCGTATAATATGTTTGTTTGACCCACCAAAAGTAAACGATCTAAGTGGACTTGCAAACATGGAAAAATTGGCCACCGTTATGTAATTCAATAATATGCATTTGAAAGGTCTCAGACTGCTCCTTCGTTTACGACTGTAAAATATTGGGTAGCAGAGTTTAAAGGAGGCCATAAGAGCGTACGTCAGACACGGTTAAGAAAATCCACAAAATGGTATAGGATGATCGTCGGCAGAAGGTAGGTGAGCTTGCTGAAATGTTAGACGTTTAAAAAAATGCTATACATGTTATATTGAATGAAGATTTGATTTGAGATTTGGAGATGAGAAACCTGTGTGCAAGATAGGTGCCGCGCTTGCTTTCAATAGAGCAAAAGCAGCGTGGTGAAGTTGTTGAAGATGCCAGTAGAACGTTTGGCGATATTTCACCGCTATAAAGCCGAATTTTTGCGCCGATTTGTAGCCAAAGGTGAGACATGGGACCACTACTTCACACCTGAATAGGAACAGAAACAGTCTAAGCAGTGGACTGGAATAGGAGGATCGTATCCAAAGAAGGCGAAGACGGTTCCATCTGAAGGCAAGACCATGCCGCCTGTTTTTTGGGATAGGCATGGGATTAGTTTTATTGATTATCTTCAGGAAGGAAAAACCATCAATGACGAATAATATGTTAATTTATTGCATCGTTTAGGTGATGAAATTATAAAAAAAGTCCGCATTTGGCAAAAGGTCGATACAATCAATACAATGCTTCAGCTCTAGTTCACACATCCATTATGGCAATGGCCAAGATTAATGAATTAAAGTTCGGATTGTTCCATCTGGCACCTTATTCGCCAGATGTAGCCCCATCGGTGTATTTTCTATTTCTAAACTTGAAGAAATGGCTCAATATTGAAAATTTTGCCAACAATGAAGAGGTGGAGTCTGTGGTTGATGACTATTTTAATGAATTTGGCAGTTCTTGCCGCAAAAAGGGCATGGAAGCTATTGAATATCGGTGAAAAAAGTGTTGAAAAATTAAGAAAATGTTTCTCATCTTTTTTTAGGTCTCCTTTGTTAGGCCGTTTAGTTTTAGGATCGCTATCGTAAAATCGCATGTCTGAATTTCGATTTATTGCTTTCAGAGTTATAACTATCGCACTTGGACTTTGGTGCAAAATCATATTTTTTGAAATTTCGTCAAGCATTTGTTGATTATGGCTATTTATGGGAATTTCATCCTAATGTTTCTACATATTTATGATGTATCCTGTGTGAAAACATATCGGGAATTGATCATTTTAGAAGCCCCCTTAAGGGGATTGCCACTAAGTTTGCATGTCTGTCCTTTTTATTAATGCGGAGTTTGAGAGGTAGCTCTCATTTAATTTGTTTACACTGAAATGAAATGAAATGAAATGAAATGAAATGAAATGAAATGAAATGAAATGAAATGAAATGAAATGAAATGAAATGAAATGAAATG
>JAHXMU010000606.1:102029-137233 GCA_019455685.1 Philornis downsi | reverse complement strand
AGAACGCAAGATTTAAATTTGGCGCCATTGGAAGTGTCATTGTTTGACATTTGAACAATTGTTATTGTTTGATAGTAGAAGGTACGAGGTTAGTAAAAATGGAGCGCTACACGAATGAACATTCTCACTGTGAAATTGTTTCACCAAAATGGTGAAAGTTTTGCGGCTACAGTTCGCAAATTGTGATCAGTTTGGGATCACAGTAATGCTCCAAAAGAGTCAACTGTAAAGAGATTAATGGATAAATTTGCCAAAACTGGGTCTGTTAGTGATGTAAAGACAACAACGCGCCTTCGACCAGGTCGATCGACCGAAAATATCGCAGCTGTACGTGATGATGTCGCTCAAACACCATTCACCTCAATTCGACACCGAGCTCAGCAAATTGGTGTATCCAAATCCCTTATGCAGCGAATTTTGACGAAAGATTTGCATCTTCAATTGACTCAGGAACTGAAGCCAGCTGACCATGGACAGCGAAGGGAGTTCGTTAATTGGGTATTGGAGAGACAACATGAAAATGCTGATTTTGCCGATAAAATCATCTTCAGTGACGAGGCCTATTTCCATCTTGGTGGCTCCGTCAGTAGGCATAATTTAGAGTGAGAAAAATCCTCGAGGGATTCATGAGAAGCAAATGCATACTCAACGTGTCACTGGTTTCTCCGAGGCCCACACGCGACAATTTTGCTTGTTGACGTAACTGCCGAGAGAGAAATGAGCATTATCGTCTATTCATTCTTTTCAACTGGCAATTTTTTTTTTTTATTTTAATGAAATGTAAACGATTTGTTAACGCTGGAAGTTTCCATTTTAAGACTGGTGCTATGCTGACGTTTCGGGTCGAAACTTTATATAAAGAAAATGGTAGTGGAATTTGAAGCCAAATTTTTCGCCCAGACAATACTTTTTAAGTGGCAACGTCAACTTTTTTTCATTTTTTTTTTTCTTGATGGTTTCCAACACTGAAATTGGAACAGCCTGTATTTTTGAGTCATAATATGTTGATTAATAAAAATTTGTAAATTTGTGAAATGAAATGGTAATAAAAAAGACACAATTTTACGCATTTTGCAAATATATTATCGTTCATATTATAATATAAAATCATAAGTTGTACCGATATCAGTATTGGAAAACATTTGTAAAAAGCTGGTAATGCCGCGATATTCTTCCACGACCAAACTATGATTTTCTTTCTTCAACTTAAATAGGGATCCTTTTTCCATCACATTTCGACGCGTTTAAATGAAACCAGCTAAAATTTATATCTTCATTCGTATTCTTATAGATTTATTTCTTTTGATTTTTATTCATGTATAGTTTCTTCTTTTTTTCATTTGCATTTTTTTTTCGTTTTCTTCATCATCCTGTCTTCACATTCACAATAGTATTACATATACACATATATAGGTATATATAGTATATTGTATATGTATATATATAGTATCTAGTTTGATTCTTATTTGCATCTGTTAGTATATATATATATATATATATATATATATATATATGGTATGTATATATAAATATATATATATATATATATACAAACATTTCTCGAGACTTTTTTCTATATGTAATTCTTAGAGTTCACCGTTTTGTTACACATTTTACTGGTTTTCTAAGTTTTTTTTTTCATCGGATTGAATTCGATTTGCGTTTTTTGTAGATTTTTTTTTTTGTTTTGTTTTATTTTATAGTTTGAATACTTTACAATTTTATCGAAATTACGTAAATGAAATGTAAATAGTTTAGTATATTTTACAATCTTTTCTGTTGCACATTTTGTGTGTGTGTATGGGTGTATTTGGATTTATTTGTTAATAATATTAACTTGGATTTTTTTGTCTTTTTTTGTAATTCTAAGTTGTCAACTGGTTTTCTGTCATTAAAATTTGCATTTTTATGTTTAAGTTTTCTGTTTTTTTAAGCGAAAATTGTTATCATCATCAGTTTTGCTATCACAATAAATTGTTACATTATAATAGTTTAGTTTACGAGTCGTTTTTCTTTTTCTCTCTTAAAAATTGTCTGATTTCTATGATTACCTTATCAGATATTTGAATTATAACATGCAACGGAAGTGAAAGTTTTTCTGAAAATCACATTTAGTAAAATTGCCTTTTTAAATTCCATACAAAAACTTTCCTAAATAAACGTATGCGCCAATTTCACCTGAAATGAGAGCAGAATTCAGATCACTTTGCGTAATTTCAATCCACGAACTTTAAGTTCATTAGATATTCAGGCAAATCTTCTGTCAGTTCAAGTTAAAGAAATACTTCAAAACACAACTTTCCAAATCAATTTACTTTCGACTTGAGAATCTACTCCAAACTTTCCACTCCATTTAGTTTTTAACAATTCCATTCTCTCCCTCTCTCTCTCTCTCAAGAATTACGTTCACCCTTTCCTGTTCGTTGCATTTTGTAATTCAAAATAGGACTGGATAGTTTTTCTTTTGCTTTGCATTTGCCTGTTTTTTAACTTATAATTTTCGTTATACATACATATTTATACATATATATGTATATGTATATATATAATATATATAAATATATATATATATATATACATATATACAAATATATAGGAATTGGTTTTATTTATTTTTTTTTTTCATAGTAATAATAATTATAATAATAATAATAATAATAATAATAATAATAATAATAAGTAATAAAATATTGATTTCTTTAACTTTATTCTATTGGTATTTATTTTGTTTGGAAATAGTTTAACATGCAGTTTTAGAATAACTTGTACAATCATTGAGTTTATTTATTTACGTTCTCAAAACTTTCTGCTTTGAGCTAGATTCTTCTTGATCATTGATTGCAGTCCTTGATTTTGTCACAAAAGATGTCTCTGATAGTTATCATAGGTATAAGATTTTCATATGTACAGAAGGGCCTACTTTGAACCATCACAAAATTCTTAGCTCACTAGTTTAATGCATAAATTTATTCGTCAACTATCTTTCACTACTTCGTGCTTGCCAAATTTTAAACCCTTAAAATATTAGCAGAAAAGTGATTCAAAAGACACGGGGCAAGTAATCGTACCTTCGCCCGAAGGAGTGAAGGCATCTAATGATATGATATGGCCATAAATGTAATACCCAAAAAGTACCAAATATCTTTTGACCAAGATTGTTTCACAACTTTCAAAATCAATAAATCCATGTCTTTCTGTCTATCTCCCCGGCTGGTATACAACTCTTATAAACTTTTAATATTTTGTCAGTTGGTAGCCGGCGATTTCAAATTTGTAAATGGACAATATTGGCCCAAATCCCTCCGGTACTTCCCATACAATTTGTTCGATATTGCGAAATTCAATTTTGCTCGCATAACTCCTAATTCGTTAACTTCAATAGCCGACATTTTCATCTATTATATATATTATATATTATCCGATTAACCAATAGTCTTCTGGTACCTCCTATATAAATAACGAATTTAAGCCATATATATGCTGTTCATAATCATTATTTTGTATGATTTTTTCCGTTCGGCCAAATTTGATTCAAAGTTGGTTTCATGTCTAAAGCTGGGCATTATGTTTTTCACGTGGAGAAAAATAGCACGAGACATTGTTTGCTAGTGAAAAAATTTCGCATCATTGCCAGCTTTTCTTGCATTGATCTCCAACACTGAAATCGGAACAGCTGATGCTTTTTTCGTCACAATATTTTCGGTAATATATTTACATATATATAATTGTCAATTTAAACCTTTTTTATTATTAATACATTTCCATTAATGCATTGCAATGTAAAAATTTGGGTTATTCGAACTGCAGCGTTAGAAATAAAAAAAAAAAAATATGGCGTTGCCACTTAAGTTCCATGATCACTTTTTTATACGGAATTTGACCGGGAAATGCCAGCATAGCACCAGCCTTGAGACTGAAAATGAACCGCTTTGTCATGCCTCTCCTGATAACTCCCATATAAATTGTGGGATTTTTCCAAATTCAACATTTTCCCAGTAATTTCTTAGTTCGTAGATAACAGCAGTCTAAATTGTTGTCCACGGCATTGCATCATAATGCAGTCTAAATTGTTGTCCATGGCATTGCATCATAATGCTAAGAAAAATTTCGAAGAATTCTCCTACCTTTTTACCCATTTTGGTACTTTCCAAACAAAATCACCCATTTTATCCATATGTGCGTAGATTTATATCTTTTAGTTTGTTACACAAATTCAGTCAAATTTGGCACATGTTAAAAGTTTGCTAAAATACGACCTGAGAATGAAAATGGACCGCACTGTCACGACTCTCTACTGGGACCAACCAAACAAATTGACTGATTTTTCAAAATTGAATTTACTCCCTGTAAGTCCTAATTCGTGAAATGCAGAAACATAAATGTTGGTCCATGACACTGGTTCATAAAGCTGCAGAAAATGTCTATATATAGGCCTATTAATTGGCGCGATGATTAGTACACGTGGGTTCAATCCCGCATTCAGCTACCTATCATTATTTGAGTGATGGTCATATCGATATGTCTGACGAACACTTGGAGTAGTCGAGTAATCGACAAGTCTGGTGAATACTGGTATAGATCCCGTTGAGTAAATCCAAAAATAGGATACGTATAAGCTCCCTGAATATAAGAATGTCTTTCATATCACATTCAAGGCTTGGAAGTTGTATTTTAGGCCTATTAACTATTTCCGTTCTAGCACATCCCACACAAATGAACGATTTCGCCCATACATTCTTACGTTCGCGTCTTTCACTTAAATGCGCCAAATTTGGTATCTTGTAGTACATTCTATACAAATTGATCGACTTTCGAAATTCAATCTTTCCGCTGCAATTTCCAGTTCATAGGCTGCGGTATTCTAGATTTCCATATAAAATAATCGACCAAATAAACAAGCCCCTTGTGCACGTATGAAAAGCTTCTTATCTTTCAAATTCAGCACGCATTTTACATTTGGTAAATTTATTTCTCAAAATGGTCTATACTGCCCAGTCAGTTTCAGTACCTCCCATACAAATTGATCTCCCATACAATTGATACCTCCCATACAAAATATTTAATTTGTTTATATTATAATTCAATATTTTAAACTCAGTAAAAATCAACATCCATTAGGAATTTGGCAGATTTCGCAAACATTTTAAATTTGCAATTTATAAGTGGAGGAGTTTAGAAAGTTATAATTTTGTTCCTTTTTTTGTATATCAATTAAGAGCAATATTTTATTAGGATTCGCTACGCACATTTTGGGTTCCGGCACAATTTTTCACTAACTCTGAAGGCCGTTGGGTAAAAATATATGTAAATAAATTCACTTGAGTGAAAATTCTATACCGGGTCTTAATACTATTATAACTGGCACAAACTGTTGACAAACGGTCCCAAATTTTCTTTACGATATGCGAATGTTAAACAAAAAAATGTCAACACAATCCATTCTGCGTTCATGCATACTCGCATACATGTTGCCAAACTTACTCTATGTTATCAACTGAGCTCGTTCAAAGGACCAACCTTTCCACACACAATCAGTCTTCAAATAATCACGACTAAATAAAAAATAATAATCTTTCTTTCCCGATACTTTGACCATGCCTACTTCCCACCAATTATATTTCTATCAGCTAACATATCTAGCAAATGTTGGCAGCCAGAAAATGAAACAAATTTGGTTCTAAAGATGACGCTGAGGTATCAACGCACTTTGTCATATTCGGCAACTATGAGATGCGTTCTTTGCAGATTTCTATTTTGGATAAGCAAACGTGATGTACAAACATATGCACCATTCATAGATGAGTTTGTGCACATTTGCGTGTTAGTATAGAGGTTAAATTACCAACTAGAGAAACCATTTCTCTCTCTCTCTCTTACTCCAAAAAGTATTAGGCTCAAGCAAATTTTGTAAATCATTTTTGCCGTTTATCAGTCACATGAAACTAACGAAAAATGGCCTCGTTAATAAAGCCATAGCGTGTTTTCAGGCATAATATAAATCTTCTACTCAAACATTGAGGACATTTAGTTTGCTCGAGTGTACGGAGGGTATCTGACGGCAGCAACTTCTTTTTTATATGACTGTTGAACTCAAGCAGATATTATTTGTATGAAAGAGTTTGACGTTAAGTCCGTGCTATATACCGTTTATCAGTCACATGAAATCAATGGCAATAACCTCTATCATAACACCATTGCGTGCTTTCAGAGGCAATATATGTAAGTTTTCAATATAAAATATTCATTGGAGACTGTTGAGCCTACGGAGAGTATCTTAGGTGAGCGTTGAGATATTACACTTCTATATGTTCCTATCCACCAAGCCCACAGCAGAAAGTTGCCAATTCAATGCATAGTTTGAACATTCTATATGCATATTCCAAAATTCTCTTTCTAGAGTTGCAAACAGGCAAACAGGGAGATGCTGGTACCGAAATTTATTCATATTCACATCATATGTATATACGTAATGTTTGAAGTAAGCTTTAAATGTGCAAGTTTCGAATTTATTTGCATATTATGTCCGATAGATGATGATGTTTGAAGATACGACTCAACATATTTCGCATAGACTGATTTGTTCTAGGGCTCCTACAATGGAACGGCATACAATAAATCGAATGCAGCAAGAGTTATTTCAATATATTCAAATTGGTCGTGTACGAAATAGAGAGACCAACTAATTTGTATGAAAAATAAATATAAATAAAGATAGTATAATATGATCTTGACTTTAATTCGCATAGTAATTGATGTTCAATATTAAGGAAATCTCCCTTCCGTACCTTTCACAATTCAAGCCTCGAAATTTTTCTCTTTTCATTATATTCATTAATGATATTGAATCATTAGTAATTAATAAAGTTAATAAAATTTAACCACAACATTGTTTTTTTTTAACTTGACAAACTCGAGGTCGTAACGATTTAATTATTCATTCCTTTTTTCAATTACCTCTTGAATAGCGTACCCAGGAGCAACAATTAAAAGCATTAAATAAATGTTTTATTTTAAATATACATTTACATACTCTGCAAGTAACCTCCTGTGTCATCTGATATCCTCGAAATTATTGTTACCGCAGTTATTGATCTC
Source organism: Philornis downsi (assembly GCA_019455685.1). Lineage (NCBI taxonomy): Eukaryota > Metazoa > Arthropoda > Insecta > Diptera > Muscidae > Philornis > Philornis downsi. The sequence continues at coordinate 130,138 of JAHXMU010000606.1, read as the reverse complement.
TTTTTTTCAAATTTCATATTCTTTCGAATACTGAAGTCCTGTAAAGTGAAAATGTAGCCTGTTTTGGCAAAATTTAGTATCCACTTTAGTCAACTTTGACTGCATGACTGCTAAAAAGATCAGTCTGTGTGACAGATTTCAGACATTTGTACCTAATCAACATTTATAAGAAGTAAAGTCCCTTCGACTCAATTCTTCGCAGATTAAATATTATTAATATTAAATTTCAATTTACCGAACTTCAAGTAAAATAGTGCTATATTTAATTTTCGAACACAAACAAACAGGACATTAATTAATGCCAGTTTATTCGATATTCGAAAAATGATGATTTAAAAAACCGATGATTTTTATAACCCCAAAAAAATTGAGTACTCGGTTTTCAAAAACGATTTTGATTAACGTAGCTTGTTCGCATTGTTTCCGCGACGGTTCATAGTTGGACCTGTTTCGTGATCGATGAATAGTTTCCACATAAGATAATCTATGCGCTTTACAAGATCAATTTCTATGAGCATATAAAAAACAAATCCATTTATATGATTTTTTTTATACAGTGGAACCTGCCAGTAGGATCAATTCTTAATGGCCGCCAATAGACAATCGCGTTATCTGTTCCATGCAATAATTCCAATCTCTACTTGAGCTCTCATATTGCCCTCTAAAACAGACAAATTCGAGATTATATTATTATTATTATATATCTATAATTCAACCGAACATTTCATCATCTTTGTGTAGATTAATTTATGGCCCTTTCGATTTCAAAAATCTCATTATTCAATGACCAGAAGACCGCTAACTCTGTACAGAAACTAAACACATTATTTTCATTGTAAATTATTTTACTTTGTGAGTAGTTTGACTTTTAATTGATATTATTAAAACTTGTTTGCTATTTTTGTTGTTTTTGTTTTTAATAATTTCTTTTTGTTTTCGTTAAAGTTTCTGTTAATAAAAATATATTTATGTATATGCACTCTGTTTTTTTTTTTTTTTTTGTTCTCTGTTTTCTTTTTGTTATAAATAATATATATAATTTGCACACAGTTCTCTAAATTACAAAAATATATATAAAATTTACATATATTTATTATATATTCGCTTTTCTTTAACATTCAGTTTTTTTATAATTAAATATAATTAGAATTTAAGTAATTAAATTGAAAACTATTTGTTTAAAACTACAATGTAGGTGAAAAGAAGAGAAATCATTTAAAACTAAAGTAAATAACACTTAATTCAGCCATAGAAAAAAGCTAATAATATTTAATTAAACAAATCATTGAATCAATTAAATAAATCACTGAATTGTAAGGTAATAACAACAGTGGAAAAGATGTTAACAGATAGTAAGCAAATCATGTCCTTGTCTTTCAAAAATGTTTATTATATTGCATTATGTAACCAAAAATTTTTTAATTTTTCTTTAAACATCCAATTTACGATATTTATATTTGGTCTTGCACTTTTGTGGCTTGACTGCAAAGTTAAATATTCCAGAAATGCCTGCCATTATTCTGCAACTTCTGTTCGAATTGGAAAACTTCCGAAATAATACCATAATCTGATTAAATAGATAATATTAGGTAGAAAATATCAAGAGATTTTCGATTGGATAATATAAACTTTCTGTTCTATTCTGTTTACTTCCTAGAGGAAGTTTACTTCCTCAGGCCATTTGAAGCTTATTTGTTATACCTTCGGCCGCAGGAATGAAAACATATATCATTTAATACGTTCAAAATGTGACAGATGAAGACCTCCCTCTCTCTCATCTCAGAACCTTCGGTAGAATCGAGCAAACAAAATTGTTTAACACGGTTTCGTTATTTATTGAATTAATATGTATATTTCTTTTCATATCTTTTTATATTTTTAAGGGAATGAATTTCTAATTTCTAAATTTGTATAACGGAAATGAATTTATTGAATTTTATGTATGTGGTAGCTATTACTTGTACAAGTGTATAACAGTTAAGTCACTTAACTAGCTGGTAACTATTCTAAATAGTAATTTCGAAGTTAAACTGTCATTTTTTCTAAAACAAAAAAAAGAGACGATAGTCTTCGTGCTGGCTAACAACTTGGCCTCGTCCTCTTTTTTCCCTGAACCATCTTCACGACAACATCGTCTGTTAAGCCACTACTGAGAATATTCAATAAAACTAAAACTAAGTTTTTGAACTCGAATCGAAACTCTTTTATTTCCCTCACCCTCAAAAGTATATTTCCCAGCATCGATTTAAAGAGTCAAAATTTTTTTGACTTTGATATCGCGCCATCATAAAAGGAAAAGCAAATAGTTTCTTCAAAAATTTTTGCAATGTTTTATGCAACAACTTATGTGACGCCTGAAAGCATGCTATGGTGTTCTCTAGTGAATGTTGTCATTTATTTCTTATATACAATAGATATAGGACCTGATCTAAAACGATAGGACAATAAGACCTGACCCAAAACGATGTCAAATGCAATGTTTTATGCAACGACTTATGTTACGCCTGAAAGCATGCTATGGTGTTCTCCAGTGAATGTCGTCACTTATTTCTTATATACAATAAATGTCAAATAGCATGAACCTGTTCCAAAACGATCTCAAATGCTTTCAAACGAGTAAAATCGACATAAACCACCAGCCTTTTAATCGAACATTTCTGTGGTCAAGAGCCCATTAAAATTTCTATGAGACCTTGAAAGTATGAAGAGTAAATGAAGTGAGAGAGATGAACTGAGAACACCTCCAATGAGCGGAACTAGGAATTTTTCCTTCATCGATATGAATTTGTAGACTAATATAGACATAATAGTCAGCACAAAAAAGGGGTTAAACAAATTTTGTATTTGTCCCATATCAGAGAAAACCCCAGGAGAGGAAGTGTCATCTTACTCACCACAAATACAGTCCTTATGTTCAAATTAGCTAAACGCCTGTAATATTTGATCATAGATGTTAAATACTAGTGAAATTAACTCTCTCTCTCTCTCTCACACTCTCTCTCTCTCTCTCTCTCTCTCTCTCTCTCTCTCTCTCTCTCTCTATCTGGGATCCAATATATACAATTTTCGACTGGTAGGCTCAAGCAGATTTTGTTAGTTTGGTAGAATTTGATAGTATTTTGGTTCAAGTCCACGCTATTCGCCGTTTATCACCCTAGTGAAATCAATGGCAACGGTCGCTATATTAACACAATTGCATGCTTTAAGGCGTAACATCCAACATTGGAAACACCGAGAGTACCTGCAATGAGTGAGGTCATTCCTCTATAGTATTGTCCTCTATGTATGTGATATGCTAAGACAAATAATCCGCCTAAAGCATTATTTATTCTAAAAGATATTGCCTTTTAAATTGTAAACAGCACAACCATGAACCAGAGAGAATAAGAAAAACTGCTACCAATCTACTAGAGAAAGTTCTTATATTTTGGAGCCTAAGGAAAGTTATGCTTTATGAGAGACACATTCGATTTTTAATTTTGAGAAAAACATCTGACAAGTCTAACAGCGATCTAAAGTGGCGTTAGAACAAATTTAATTGTTTTGAAGAAAATGAAAAAAAAAAATTTTAAAATTTTAAAATTTAATATAAGTCTAAATACATTAACATTTGTCAAAACCAAACAAGTGCATAATTGGATATGAATGTACATTATAATCGACCAAGACCGGCTGTAAAATATCCTACAATATCGGATCCCTGTTGCAAACATTAATACAAGATCTAAACGCACCACATCAACTGCATAATATGGGAAAATTTCAATGAAAACTATGGCATATAGAAGCGATAAATATAAATATTTGTAAGGAGCTTTATTTTCACAACACAAACTGATATGAATGAATAGTTAATAAAATATTAATTTGCCAATTATGCCAAATAGCCATGAGGAAAAAGGGAATTTGTGAGGAAAACCAAACCTCTATGGAAAAACTTTAGTGTATCAAAAGCTGTATATTTTCGGGTGATATCTACTTTACATATGCATAATCTGCTTACGAGAGGATATAATATATAGAACTGCTGACGTACCACCAGCATCGATTCAGTCACAAAGGGATCTGAAGATGGACTTGGCACAGAGTCCAAAATGCATCGTCCTTGTGGGTGATTACTGAACTGTCTATTACTCCAACCAAATACTTGGGAACATTTTCAATTTGGAAAAATCTTTTTGATCTCATAGCTAATTTGGTGTAGATTATTCTGTACGCTATCAGAAAAACGAATGAAATTATATTGTTAAAGAATACGTTTGAAAGAGTTGTAATTCAATAGTTATCATTCCGATCGATTTCGTGTTACCATCCTCAGATTGTGATCTGTTTCGTTGGTTCCTTAAAGTGCAAATGTGCCTAGTTTTCTTGACGGTTTATCGTTGTTTGATGTTCGGGAAGTAACATCTTCGTCGCTTTCTTTATCGGATTGGCATAGGTATTTCCTCATATTCCCTTTCCCTCCTCTTTGGAGACAGCACTGCCTTCCACACTGCTGTGAATACCGGACACCCTCAACGCATGTTACTCCGTAAATTGAAATTTGGTCTCTTTACCTTATTTAGTTCGAAGTAGACAATGGTTTGGACGAAAAAAGTAGGTAGCAACATTTAAAAAAAAAAAGTTATTTCATTGGTGAAAAATATAGTGCTTTTTCCTGGTAATAATAAAAAAAAATATGTATTATTTTAAAATTTAGAAAAATAAGTTAAAAACAGTATTGTTTATTCACAAAAAGTACTTTTACCTATTTTCTTTGAGATCAATTAACTAAAAATGTCAACTCCACTTAGCAAATCAGAAGTTGTTTCAGTCCGAAAGAATTTTACGTTTTCTAAAGAAGCAAGAAATGGAATTAATTCAACTTTCGATCGAAATGAAATTCTGTGACAAGCGGAAATTATGTCTTGTACTTACAATCGATAACCAACCCAAGTTTTGTAAGTCCATTTGTATGGAAGTTACGTCAAAGCATGCACCGATATTTATATTATTGAGATTCGGCCCCGACATATTTGAATTATAAGTAAAACTAAAACTTATAATGTCTAAGGCCCTATCAAAACATTAGATGTTATAAACCATTTTTAGTGATGCTCTTTTCTGGACCAATTAAATTTTATGTATCACCATATTCAAACTCCGATGAAAACTGCTTTTTAAGCGATGTAAAAAAACTTTTATGCCTTGCGTGGGGGCCATATGAAAATTTGATTCAATATTGCCTATTTCACATATTTAACACTGATACTGTGCTGATTTTTTGAGGTGAAACTCCATAGAAAAAAAAGGTCATGAAATTTATGGCTAAATTTTTTCACCAGACAGTATACTGTTCTTTCGCGAGAAAAAGTTTCTTAGGTGGCAACGACAGCTTTTTTTTGTTTCCAAAACTGACGTCGGAACAACTCACATATTTACGTCATAATATCTTTAATAATACTTTTGTAAACATGTTAAATGAAATAAAGGGTGTCCCAACAAGAACGCAAGATTTAAATTTGGCATCATTCGAAGTGTCATTGTTTAACATTTGAACAATTGTTATTGTGCTTAAAATTGAAGAAATGAATGTGAAGGTCATGTGGTTTCAACAAGACGGCGCCACATGTCATACAGCCAGAGAAACAATTCAATTGCTGCATCAGTCATTTCCCGGTTGTGTTTGTTCGCGTTTTGGAGACCAGAATTGGCCGCCTAGATCGTGCGATTTAACATCATTAGACTTTTTTCTTTGGGGTTTTTTGAAGTCGATGGTTTACGCGAATAAGCCGACGACGACTCAAGTCTTAAAAGAGGAAATTGAACGCTGCATCAATGAAATACCGCAGCATTTATGCAAAACGGTCATTGAAAATGTCATTAAAAAATCGTGTGTGTGCCAGCAAAGCCGCGGCGGCCATCTGCCCGATGTATTGTTCCATACATAACCTCATTCTGTCTACTTTACGATATAATAAAGTTTCACGATTTTTTTTAAATATCTGTTTATTTAAAATTTAAATCTTGCGTTCTTGTTGGGACACCCTTTAGTAGATTTAGTGCGTAATCTTGCTACAAATATGCACTTTTTTTCGTAATGTATGGCCCGAAAATTGCTGTTTAGTCACGTATTTCATACGTTTTAGCTCTGAAAATATTTTCTAAACAGTTTTTCATAAAACTCACACTGTGGAAAATATTTGAGACAAGAAGGCAAGTTTTTTTTGCCGAACTTTTAACTGAAATATTTAACGATAACTGCCTTCTCATAACTATTGCAATTTTTGCCTGTAATTTCTCAACACTTTTACCACATTATTTGAAAGCATGATACGTTTTTAATTAATCCACGGCAGAAAGAATAATGTCGATCCATGTGCGAAAAATCTAAACAACAAAATTTTTTTCACTAGCAAAATGAGCTAAGTCGAAATAGTTTGTATAAGAAAATAACATTTTTGTCACTTCCCAATATGTGATTCAGTGATTCGATACATCAACTTTATCAACCGAAAAAAGCGATTTTTTCGAGATATTTAGCAAGCCTGCCCCAGAATTCGTTCAGAATGGTTTTAATTAATTAGTTCGATTTCGATTTAGCTTCTCCAGATCTCGATCGATTTTGTTAATTCCCAAAAATGTGAACATCCCATTTTCTTCTTCACTAGAAATGGCAGCACGATCCATTTCAAGACAATCCCCATATGTTTTAAGTATTTAAAGTGAAGAAAAAAAAACTAAACTGAAAAGTTGTTTCACATTTTGGCAATAATGAAATTTAAGAAATAAACCAAAAACATGCTGGCATTCCTAAAAAGTAACCCATATCGATCGTATCGTTCTTTTTGTTTTAAGCACCTTGTAGGCCGTTCTCTTGCTAGGAAGTCGTTAATATTTTATTGATTACCGTAAAATAGAGGCTCGTTTTTATGACTTCTTGAAAATCATGTTTGAATATACATAACAGTGACGTCATGTAATTTGATAATCGTCAAAATTGTAAGTTTATTTTATTATTATTTAATTTTTTTTATAAAATTTCGATTTGAATAAACATAAGTCTGATAATTGGCGATGGCGACGGTTTCTTGGCTAAAAAATCCTTTCGAAAGAAAGCAACCGTAAGGCCATATAAAAAGAAAAACATGCTGTCTGGTGGCAAAGAGGAATCAAGATTCTTCCAACCATTGTAATCTTGAGCCCCAAATAATAAGACGATTTTGCTTCACAAAGCCACTAACTGTATCCTGACGGCACTCAATGAATCCTACAAGCATTTTGTCTTCTGCCACATTTCTATGCTTTCTCCTTAAATCATAAATTATGAATAACTCTTTATTTTTGTTCGAAGAAAACAAATTGATTGAATGAGAAAAAATAGGTGGCAACACTTCACTTAGAGAAAAAAATTTAGTGATTTTCTTAGTAATAACGAAAATGTATAATTTTTATTAAACGTGTACTATGTTAATGTATAGGGAATTTAATTAAAACCAGCATTATTTATTCACAGAAAGCGTCTTTGTGTTTAGTTCACTAAAAAATATCTATTCCACTTAGGAAACCAAAAATGGTTTCATTCCGAAAGAACTTTTCGTTTTCTAAAGAAAAAATACGGCATTCCACTTTCGATCGTAATGAAATTCCGTGGCAGGCTTGATAATTAGAAAAACAAAGTAATGGAAATAACAATATCAAGTCCTTTTAAAGTTTGAAGATATAAAATCAATTCAAAAATATCGAAATTTTATAATTTTGAATCACCACAATTAATACAGAATTAAAAATAATCGATATTATAATTTCTGAACTATCGAAGCACGCAATAAATGCAAATTGACATTTTATATTTTAATAAAATAAACATACATTGATGTGGAAAATAATAAGTTCACTTATGCCCAACAACAATATTTGATCAGAAAATAAGTAAATTGAGAGAATTGCTAATAAATAACTGCATTAATTTTCAACAAATATATATCAGAAACAAGTTCCGTTACAAAAATTCTTAGAATTTGTATACATTAAAAAAAAAATAGGTTATTAAGCAGACATCAGTTGGTTTTTGTTGTGCGAATTAATAAGAACAGTTTGTCGATTAACTAAAATAAAATAATATCAAAACTTTTAAAAGTTATTTTTTGTGTACAAAAGGTAAGAAGGGTGATTTTAGTGAAACTTTAAATTCAATTCAAACTTAAGAACAGCAAAATTTTGTAGTTTTTAGGGAAAAAATGAGAAAATCTAAGCTCTGTGACCTGAAACTAAGAAAAACTATTAAAAATTTGCATAAAGATGGAAATTCTTATAGAAAAATTTCAAGGTTGCTTGGAATTTCAAAAACAATGGTTGAAAATGCAGTCAAATGGATTCCGGTAAGAGAAACACGTGACAGAAAACCAAAAATTACACCTACAGTTAAACGTGGAATCATTCAATGTGTAAAAAAGAATCCATTTATCTCATCGAAACGGATAAAACATGATTTAAACGTAGAAATTGACACATCAACAATTCGAAAAACACTTATTAAAGAAAACCTTAAAGCTCATAGTGCTAGAAAGGTACCAATGTTGTCGAAGAAGAACGTACAACAAAGGCTAAAATTTGCTGAAGTTCACTCAAGAAAAATGGAGAAATATTTTATGGTCGGATGAGACAAAAACTAATTTATTTAAATCAGATAGGGGTCTTGATAATGTAAGAAGACCAATTAATACGGAATACAACCTTAAGACGGTAAAATACAAAAATACACTCTTAAGACGGTAAAGCACAGCGGTAGTAATATATTTGTTTGGGGATCATTTGCCTACTATGGTGTTGGGCCACTGTATCGTATACAGGGCATTATGAAAGCAACAGATTATGTTGACATTCAACAAAATTGTATGCTTCCTTATGCCGAAGAAAATATGCCTCTGCGATGGGTGTTCCAACAGGACAATGGGTCCAAACATATGGCATAGTTCACCAAGACGTGATTTGGGAATAACAAGATAAATTTATTAGAATGACCTGCGCAGTCTCCCGATCCAAATCCGATCGAGAATTTGTGAATATTATGAAAACTTAGAGGAAAGTGTCCCACGAATTGCGATCAGCTATGGGAATTAATTTTGTTGACTCTATGCCCCCTAGCAGTTTAAAAAACAAAGGAGCATCAACAAAATATTAACCACTGGAAAACAATATTAGAACAGTATTAATTGAGAATCTCTTTCTTTTTTTTTTTTTTTTGTTAATGTTATAGTATTATTTACATTAGATATACATTAGATATTTAGATAGATATTTAGAAAGCACGAGGCGTCCTTATTTTTTCACAAGGTGAATTTGTATTTTAAGTTTAATTTATTAAAAAAATTTAAAATAAAAACAACAATTTTAAAAAGCATTGTGGAACTCGTTTTTGTAATATATTACCTAAAAATAAGTACAGTTATTTTTAGCAATTTCTCTTTTTTTCTTATTTTCTGACCTTATAGTTTGACATTAGTGTCCTTATTATTTTTCACATCACTGTTATTTTACACATAAGTGCACTCATTTTTGCGACGAATGTTAACAAAACTTGTGACAAAAAACTTTATAACGAAGGATGCTGCCCTAGGAAAACATCGCGACAACTAACATCGGCCAAAGAGTACAGTGAAATGTATAATTAACACCAATATATGTGTCTTTTACTTTTGATTTATGTTTATCTTTCTTTTTATTTTGGCAATTTATAAAAAAAAATATTTAAACATTTATTTTTGTATCGAAAGCTTTGGTGTGTTTGCCTTTTTTGATTTGCCATATGTTGTGAGAATTTTAAAGAACAGCAGTAGGCGATCGAATGTCCTGATCCAAGCATTTTGATGTGTCTAAATTTCTTTCTCTGCAATTTTGCATTCAACTTCGAAATCCGTAGTTTTTCCCACACATTAACATCAACTTTTCGAATGTTCACTTAAGAAAGGATTTCAAGTTTTCTAGTGACAAATATAGCATTATATTGGTCGAAAGATTGGATCAAGAAATATCACAAAAACAAAGTTCTCTTGATGCCAGACGAAGCTGAGCAATCTCAAATAAAAATCATCGATAATAGAACCAAAATCAGAACATGGTCTCGAACAATATAAAAAGTTCTATAATCAATAACTTGCAATATAAATTTTTGCTGGCATATTTATGATCGAACTAAATATGCACTAAATGCTATTTCGGACTAATTCAGACAATGGAGACACTGTCGAGATTACAGGTTTGTGCCTCACAGAATTGCTGTTTGAGAGAAGTTGGGACACAGAGTTCCTGACAAGTTCCACATTCTTTTTTTAGCATTACAAAAGGCTTACAGAAATCATAAAAAACCAGGAAAAGAAAGACGACAAATTAATTTTTCCATTTTTGGAACATTTTGATTATAGAAAATAATATTTTAACAGAAGAGTTGAAATAAAAAGCTTAAAAATAAAAATCATCATTTCATTATGTTTAACTGTACAGAAAGTATGTATGTATATATAGCATGTGTCAGTATAATAAACATACACACATACGAGTAATGTGTATATAACATACACTATATAATATACTTTTTTTTTGACAATTTAAAAAGTTCTCGTATATACGAGTATATATATATATATACATATATTAATGTATATGTAAAGTTTCTGTCAATTAATATGTGTTTTTGTGTGTTGTTGTTGTTGCTGTTGTTCTATTTGTATTGTATTATACATACACAGATTTTAAGGTATATCATTTTAATCATTTATATAATATAGTTTGTTTTATATATATATATGTATATATGTATGTATATATATATTAATCATTGTATGTATATATTAGTATATATTATATAATAAAAATAGTTTCTTTTTTTTCCTTCTTTTGCTTTCAAACTAATCGGTAATAGTTTTATTATTATTAGTATTAAGAGTGGTTGTATTTGTTAAATTTTGTTGTGGTGTTAGTTGCAATTTTTGTTGCTGCTGCTGCTGTTGCAACAAGTGTTGTTGCTGTTGCAGCTGCTGCTGTTGTTGTTGCTCTTCCAGTGTTGGTATATTATCTTGTAGTTTCAGGACTTGTAATCTTGGATTATAATAACCTGCTAAATAATATGTATCATTATTATCATATATTGATTGATATTGCTTCGAATCTGCCCCAAATTTGCTATAATATCGTGCAAATGGTAAAACCTCACAGCGATGCGATATTGTTTGTACATCATTCTCATCTTCGTGCGGTGATTCAAAAAGAGCACCCTGCAAATAGTAGAATTGACATATATTTTTGTTACTATCGCAATTTAAGAGAGAAAACTGAGATAAGAGAATTGGAAGAAAAGAGCTAAATTACTTACGGGATATTTTAAAGTTGGACAGCCTATAGTTTCTTCAGGATGGTAAAACCATCGCACCCGTACAATTTTATTGTTACATGAATTCTCCCACATGGATTCGATGCGTCCTATATAGGGACGATCGGGACGACCGGTTGATAAAAATACTGCACAATCCCCCACCTGTAAAAAAAAATAAACGAAATGAAAAAATAAAATAATGCAGAAATTTCAATAACAAGGATTACAATAGAGAATCGAGCCTGTGGTGTAGAATGAATAAGACAATGAAGAATAACAGTAATCTTGTTCGATATGGCTGTGGCGACATCACATTTTAAATGTTTACTAAACAGATGGTTTCGAGTGATTCAGTAACAAACGGGTACGGCCATCGAAACAAAATTAACAACCTCTTTCCATAAAGAAAACCATTCAATTTATACGTCAAGCAAACGAACGTTTATTCATGTTCGTCTTAGTAATTTGAATAGATTTTTGTTTTGGAAAGCTTGTTTTTTGTTTTTTGTTTCTTTTTTTAATAAAAAAACTATTCTATTTTTATGGAAGCCAATGCGAAAAAATGTTAAAAAAAATATAATGGTTTATTTTTTGAAAACACTCATAGTTGACAAAACTATCATGCGTTTTGTGAAAATCCTGTTAACAATGCTTTCTTTCATAGACGATTCCTTCATAGAGCTTTTAGAACTTTTTATGGAAACAGACTATAAATTCGAAAATAGTTTTGATTTGTTTCAGTTTCTGGGATCTACATCAGAAATATACAAAGTCCTATACAGGGACGATCAGGACTACCGGTTGATAAAAATACTGCCCAATCCCCAATCCATAAAGAAAAACGAAATAAAATAATGCAGAAATTTCAATAACACGGATTACATTCGATTCACAATCGAGAATTGAGGATGTTGTGTAGAAAGAAGAAGACAATGAAGAATGTTGTTCGGCACGACTGTAGCGACATCACATTTTAACTGTTTACTAAAGAGAGGGTTCCGAGTGACTCAGTAACAAACGGGTGCGGTCACCGAAACAAAATTAACAACCTCTTTCCATAAAGGGAATCTTTCAATTTATCCGTCAAGCAAACGAACGTTTATTCATGTTCGTCTAAGTAATTCGAATAGATTTTTGTTTTGAAAAGCTTTTATTTTTATTAAATATGGTTACCATAAATCTACTAAAATATAATGGTAACATTATTTTTTGAAAACACTCATAGTTGACGAAAACTATGATGCAGTTTATAAAAATCCTGTTAACAATGCTTTCTTTTACAGAGCTTTTTTAATTTTTAATGAAAACAGGCTGTAAATTCGAAAATAGTTTTGATTTGTTTCTCTTTCTGGAATCTACATCAAAAATATACAACATTTTTGTTCTGATTGCAACAACCGAATCAAAATCATATTGAAGTCTGTCTCCGTTTCATACAGCCAAAACGAAACTACAAACAATGTCGATTTTGATCTATACATCCGAAACGAAATTAGGAACAATTTTGATTAGGATTCAGTTTGTGAAAGGTTTCATTTGAATATTTTCAATCCAAAAAGAGTAGCTGTAAAAGTTTTTAAGAGCCTGCATCAGAAAACCATTTGTACTTTTCGCAATTCGGCGCCAGGCCTTTTTCCATGCCAGGAAGCGAAACTACATTTGATTCCAGTTCTGATTCAAACTAAGAAAGGAAATGACATAAAACTATATTTTCCTTTCGATAGAGAAGCAGAATATATGTAACAAAAGAAACAGAAAAAATTTAGCAACTAATCAATGTATGAAATGAGTTATTGTTTCAAACATAATTCGGAAACAAATTTCTAATGTATGAGTACTTTAAATAAGTTTACAATGTCAAACCCAAAACAAAACTGAACTTTCACGAATGTCCCAGGCAGTGTTGCCAGAACTTTATAAATTTATGCAAAAAACAAAAAAATGCTGAAATAAGCTAACAAAATCTAGGAAAAAGTTATATTTTTTAAGAAAATTGTTATGGTTTGAACTGATGTATATGAATTCTTATTGATGAAACTTTTATATGATGAAACTTGGCACATGAGATATTTATTCATACTATAAGTTCTAGCGGGATTCGATTCAAGATATCACAAGAATTACAGAAAAATCTTCATCATTTTCTTTCTTTTTTCATCATTCATTTCATTTCATCCAATTACTTTAGGATAGAATCGTAAGCGCTATTATTTACTACTTCAATATCCATAAACCCATAAAACAATTTTATGACCATTTTTCTAAAGCGAAATTTTTGGTTAACAGATTATTTACTTCGGTTAATATATTTAAAAGTCCCTATAATACTTTAATATTTGTAAAGTAATTTCTCTTTAAATCATAAAAATAACAAAGATTATATTCAGATTCGTTTCAGATAATATAACATGGACTTATATTGGATATTTGTCTACCCATGAGAAGAAGTATTAATATCACATTGTATGAAGGTTTAAACAAAACCCCGACCATTTAATTGGGTTTTCAATAGCAATTAAGTTTTAATCTTTTACAATTAAGTATTCTTAAGGCACTACGGTCTGTGTTTGTACATATCTTTTCTTTATTTAATATTAAAATTCGATCATATTTCGTATGGATGCTTTGAAATATACATTTTTCTGCACAAAAATTTCAATGTTTCAAGTTTTCATTTGAATAACTTATACAGGGTGGCGCAATAGAACGTGCATATTTAAAAAATATATTAAAAAATAAATACAAAAGGTATGGTTAAAATAAATCTAAGGCATTGTAGAGTAATAAATGGAGTTTATTTTTTAAAAATAACATCATCTAAATGGTGACCCTCTCTACGACGGCACTCCTCTAACCGCAAACGAAAATTATTGAAAACTTTCTTCAGTAATACTGGTGTAATGGCTGCCATTTCACCATGGATATTCTCCTTGAGCTGAACGATGTTTCTTGGATTATTACTGTAGATTTTGTGTTTGAGGTATCCCCACAAAAAAAAGTCAAGAGGCGTCAAGTCTGGACTACGTGGGGCCATGGGATATCACCTCTTTTCGAAATCAGTCTGCCAAGAAACATCTGCTTCACCACCGCCATGGAGTCATTTGATGTGTGACAGGTAGCTCCATCTTGTTGGAACCAAGTTCTGGAATTCACTATTCTTGAACTTTCAATTTCTGGAGCCAAAAATCCGTCCAACATCGCAACATAGCGTTCCGTATTAACCGTGACGTTTTGGCTCCGCGCATTTTCGAAGAGAAAAGGACCAATTATTCCTCTGCCAGAGATTGCTGCCCATACTGTCACTTTAGGACTATGCAATGGTTTCTGGTGTTTGATTTTGCGATTTTCACTGTTCCAGTAACGACAATTTTTCACAATTTTGAAATGAGCCTCCTCAGAGAAAAGGATATTGTCAAAATTGGGAAATCGATTAAACATTTCATTAGCAAATGCGAGCCTTGCTATGAAGTCAGACTCTTTCAATTCTTGTGTTGATTGCAGCTTATATGGATGCAGTTTAAGATCCAATGTTAAAATTCGTTGCAAACTTCGTCGATAATTAAGACAGACGATCTCTTGCGAGTCGACATTTGTGGATTTCCTCGTACTGACTCCATAACTCTCTCAACATTGTCTTCGGTCCTAGATGTTCTTGGGCGACCATTTGCTTGTGGTTTAAATGTTGAACCGGTCTCTTCAAAACGAAAACCCATATTTTAATTAAATTAGCACTCGGAGTTTCACTAATTCACCGTAGTCCATATTCAGCACAATATAGTCGCCTAGTAGCAATACATGAACGAGAGTTCTCGTAATATGCGCGCACGCAAAATGCGTGACGTTTCCCATCGAAGTGATTCATAGCGACTAAAACTGCATGAGCAAAAAAGATGATGCAATATGCACGTTCTATTGCGCCACCCTGTACTTTTCTATGTCGTACAAATTTATCCAAGCTATTTCACAGCAAAATAAAAAGGGTTTCGACCTACATATCTCCGAGCGCACTGACTCGAAAACTGGGATTCTGAATTTGAGATTTTGTAATTCCCCCGCAGAGCCATTCTTTCAGCGCCGCAAGATATTTTCGTAGTCAAATCGCTTTCATTTAGTTAAGTGCTACAGTAGTAGTTTTTAGTGGACTTATTTTAGACTTTCTGTATGATGAAATAAGATACAATGACATAGCGAACAAAAACCTGAAAAAAATCTAGAAAGAGTTACGGAATAACCTAGAAAAAAAGCTTAAAACGAAATCAAATTCTTGCTCGCTAAGCAGATTGAAAAAAATGTACATCTAGCGAAAATTGGTAGCACTGGGTGTCTGGTAAAAAATAAAAAATATTTGTCACTTCGTTAATATATAGCTCATAAGACTGTGGAGGGAGCAATGAATATCTAAAAAAACAGTATACTGTTGTAGACCCTTTGTAGTAAAATCTTTTCATACCTTCATCGGTAAAAATGTAACACTCAGAAGACAGCGTTCAAAGCGTGCCATGTATGTTTTGTGTTTCGTGATTTTTTAAATCAATTGGCTGGTTTGTTGGTAGACAAGATATCTGTAGTAAACTTCTTAAAACTTGGCACAGCTTAATATTGCTCCAGATCGTAGTAGCTTGGAATTATAAATGGGCTATATCGATCAACCCCCTCCTTCTGATACCTCCAATATAAATTGATTGTTTTTCCGAAATTCAGTGTTTCCTTGTAATTCGTAGATTACTTATAATTTGCTTATAATGGCGGACCAAATTTAAGAAATCTGTCGATTAATCACGCTTTTTTTGGTTTCTTTCATATAAATGAGTAATTTGTTTCTCCATAGAAAGTTTTCTAGTAGCAATCTGTCCTAGTAAAGATTTTTCGTATAGGAAATTATCTTTGTGTATACTTTTTATGGATGCTTCACTTAAAAGTGTGCCAATGGTCGCCTTGAATGTACAAACGTTCCAGTAGACACTTTCCATATGGGCTCGTTCTCAACCAGACATATTTCGTATGGAAATGATTTGAAGCAAACATATTCCTTATATAAATGTGGCAACGGAAACGCTGGGACTAGAGTGTAAACCCCAATAAAATTTTTCCAATTAGTTCCCACTGATATATATATATATAATATATAATCCATATGAAATATACAGTGTAATAAAAAGAAGTCCATTATTTTTCCGATAGATGGCTTTAGTAATTTGTATTCACGTTGTGTAAGTGCGATTGGTTTACGCATAAAAATACTCAGACAGTATTACTCAGACAGTACTATGATCGTTTGACTCTGTATTGTTTGAGTTCGCATCAAAGATGGGCACCAGCAAATAGAAAATTCACCATATTTTACAATTTTTCTTCCATAAAAGCAGAAACGTCAGGCCACTGAAAATGCCAATCACTCGATATTTTGATTTAATCAATTCCGCTGCAAAAATTTTGATGTCAAGGATGCAACATGACCTGGAATGCTAATTGAATGTTGCAAATGTTGATAGAATAATGGAAACCGTCAATTTCGAAAAGCACTGCGATATTTCGAATGTCAAAGAGCTAAACAGTGCACAAAAAAAAAAACGTTTGGAACCACATTAACGAAAAAAAATCGTATGGACCATATTTCTGTCTACGAAACGTTGCTGAATCGCAATAAAATCGACCAATTTGTGAAACAGATGATGACTAGTGGTGAAAAGTTGATCACTTGCTATACCATCGTGCGAAAAAAATGCTGGTCGAATCACTATAAGCCAACGCAAACTTACAAGCCAGGAAACTTTTGCCGTGCGTTTAGAGGGATTGCCAGAAAATCATATAATAAGACTTGTTCCATTACGGGCCATCTCTTCATTCGGACCTGCACTACTAACAATTGGGCCGTCTGAAGAAATGGCGAGCTATAGCAAGTTTGAGGTATTACAAATAATAGTAACAC
This sequence comes from Philornis downsi, assembly GCA_019455685.1. NCBI lineage: Eukaryota > Metazoa > Arthropoda > Insecta > Diptera > Muscidae > Philornis > Philornis downsi. The sequence continues at coordinate 112,859 of JAHXMU010000606.1, read as the reverse complement.
ATAAACTGGAAATCTAGATGCTACACATAATGGAAAATTCTCCCAAGAAAGAGACTATACATATCATCACACCACGCACTTGGTTAGTACTTACAGTTATTGTTTCCTTCCCCCTCTTAATAGTTTTATAAAATTGCTTGCGTATTCGGCCCTTCGAGCCTTTAGTGCCAAATTTACAATAGGCTGTGCCCAGCCAACCCCATAACTGACGCTCGGGCAGGAAAGCAGCAATTTTACTGCCCTTAGAGCTGTTATGTTCCACCATATCATCAGCCTTTGCCTGAAAGAAGGACATAATAAATTGATTACAAGAGATATTTTTAAAAGAATCCTCAAAGACAACAATACCTCATCTGAAATTTCAGACATTAAATTTGAAGTGCTTTCCTCTTCCATCTCCAAATGTTCAGTTTTTACTTTAACATTTTGTTGAGACGCCGTCGTTGACATGGAGGACGAATGATGATTGTGGTGATTATGAAGCTGCTGCTGGTGATGATGATGGTGATTGCCGCCCGCTGATTCATGTTTGATGCGCGACAAATTCAATTCATTGTCTTCTTCCTCGTCTGCCTCCACTTCGTCATCTTCCTCCTCTTCCTCTTCTGCGGCCATTTGAGAATCTTCGGTTTGAGTATTATCCCGATCAACGGTATTGACGATGGTATCGTCGTAATCTTCTTCATCGGGCGGAAGTTTGTCCTGTTGTTGTTGTTGGTGGTGGTGGTGATGATGTTGCTGCTGTTGTGTTTGTGGAGTTGCTGCTTCTTTTGTTGTGCGTTCACTTTTGGCGCTGGTGCCGTACGAGGCTGATGACGATGCGAATGCGTTTTTTGTCTCCAGCTCTGAGACAATGCCAATTTCCGTTAGATTCTTGCGATGTTTCTTATGCTTCTTTCGTTTCTTATGCTTGTGATGTTTGCGCGAACACTCGACATTCTCCAAAGAACCATTAACTGATGCACCCGCTGACCCATTCAGAGACGAGGAAACATTCGTGGAACCATTTGTGTTGGCCGTTGTGTTGTTAGCATTTTGGGCTTTCTTCTTTAGACTCTTGTTGCGCTTTTTCTCACTCCGCTTGGCGGCAAAGATCTCCATGGCTGTGGCCTGATGATATTCCTTGTGGGAGCCATTACTGGTTATGCGCTCCTCCACACCATTGCCATTGCTGCCGCTGCCGCTGCCATTAGGATGTCCCTGCTCCGCCAGAGTTTGATGTTGATGATGATCTGTGGTATCATTATGGATGTTGGGTGTTTTATTAGCATTGGCTTTCTTTTGTTTGCCTAAAGAGTAGAGGGGATTATCGTTGTACTCTGTGTGTGTTGGGTGTTGTTGTTGTTGTTGTGGTTGTGGAGTGTTATTGGAGTAACAGAATTGGAGTTGTTGGAGGATCAGTAGAACATAATAGCAGTAGTAGTAATAGTAGTAGTTGTGGTAGTGGTAGATTGGTTTGGAGTTCAGGAAGGTAGAAGGAGTTTTATTTTTTTTTCATTTTTTTTTTTTTCGTTTGTATTTTTTTGAAATTTGTTGTAGGCAAAAGTTGTTAAAAAAGAAAAAACGAGAAATAAAAAAGATAAAAAACATAAGAATTTTTTCGAACTTTTTGTTAAAAGACCAACAAAATTTGAAAGCGAAACTTTTTTAAAATGGGAGGATGAACAAAGACAAATTGGAAATGTCCTTTTGGAGATCAAAACATATATGAAGAATCTATCTGAATCTAAATCTGAACAAATTTGTATACCAGAAGTTTCTGATCCCAGACCCATATCAAAGCATTATCAAAATATTCTAAAATATATCCTTAAGTTCGATTACGCACGAAATTTCCTAAAAGAAATGCTTTCTAGTTGCAATTTTTTATGACGTTACTTTTAAATTGTAAGCAATATAAGAAAAAGACTAATTTTAAAACTGGCTCTAAAAAGTTGTTATTAAGGTTCTTCTACTCGTATAATCGCTTCAAATCTAGTCAGATTTACAAAAGGAAACAGTTTGAAGTACATTTTTTGTAATTTTTTTATCTTCTAATCTAATTAACATTGTATAAAATGTGATCTTTGGAAATAAATTGACTTTGGCTAAGTAGATAAGTTTAGTGACCCCGAGCATGGCGTTATGGTTAGTGCACGCGACTATCGTTCGCTTGATGGCAGGTTCAATCAACGATACATCCACCTATCATTACATGAGTAGCGGTCATCTCGATGTGTCTGACGAACACTGCGAGTAGTCGAATAGTCTTTATCTCTAACTGATACTTCTCAAAATGTGACGTTCGGTATCGTCGTTCAAATGTAGGTTCTCTTCGTTGAGTGAGTCTAAAAATAGAAAACGTGTAAGCTCATTGAATGGCAGAAGCTCTCCCATAGCTCATTAATGGGACACAAGGAAATGTTTTTTGTCTTTGTTTTAATAGGTGAGTTTATACACTTAGAAAACAAATCATTGTGGGTTTTTCTTCTCAGACGAGGAATATAAAGTCATATTCGTAAAACATTGTTTTAAATGCAAATAGTCCCTGTCTCTTTAAAGCAAAGAGTTCTTCTAAATGTAATGTATTCCCCATATGCATATTTTCATTTGGTAAGAGGTATCCAATTTTGGCAGGGCAAATTCATAAAATATCCAAACCAACGATATTTTTCAGTTGTCTTGTTATGGGGAGTATCAGCTTAAGGGGAATGCTAGCCGCAAACAGATTCCACTACAGTAAAATTTTTCATTTATTCTAATGTTAGATAGAATTCGGCCCAATTTTTTCGGAGACGGGATTTAGTCGCATGGAAGCTAAATCTTTATAGTATTTTGGATCTCCGACTTATGAAATTAATTTTTTTGTAGAATCGTTGTCGAAACTCATAAGTTCCTATAATTTTCGCCATGTGCCATAACTTAAATGATCAAAAAACCTCTCAGGTTCGATCCACAGAAAAAAATCTCTGTTTCAACTGTTGCAAAGAGAAATCTTGTCTTCGAAGTCATTGTACCGACGTATTTGTAACAACCATTAGGCATTCCTAGTGTTCGTTGTAATTGTACTTGTACGACCACGCCGAATTTCACCAAATTGTTGTTTCAACATATATTTCACCGTCATGCGAATAGCAACATACAGATTGGGGGCACAACTAATGTGATATTTTCCTCCTTGTAAATATCCTTATAACAGATTGGGAGCAATTGAACGCGAATAGGCACTACTATTAGGCCAACGATGAACATTGATACTAGTGCCTAAAGTCCTTAGCGAAGGCTTGCCAGAGATATAATAAACTTGAGATCGCTTCGAGTAGCAATTTCATCGCTGATCCAGGCAGATATGCTAACCACTCTTGTCGGCAAATCGTAAAAAATACAGAAAAAATTAAGAAAAACAATAGGGTTTCCAAGGCATAGACAAATGACGACATTGATACAGGTGGAAGAAAGCACATTTTAATCAAACCATCACCTAAAAGTCCCCCTATCGGAGGTATTTAGAGTTAGAAAACGGAGAATGTTGTTCGTCATATAAAAAACCGTATGTTGACAGTAAAAATATTGTCCAGGTGGCAAGTAAGTATTGAGTTAGGTTTGGGCGAATATCCAAGGTACAACCCTCATACTTCCCTAATCAACATTATGGAGACAATTGTTAGAATATGCAGATCCAATGATCTGAAAGAAAAATATCTGATTGGCAACTGACTACATAAATATCATTCAAAGGCCTCAAAGTGCTGCCTCTAATATGCGCTTTCTTAAAGAGTTAAAACTGCACGGAGTCACTCAATGTTTTCTACAATTATGATATCTAATTAGTAGGTTCACTGTTTTGAAACATCCCATCTGACAGGTTTCTAGCAAATCGTTTACCGATCGATAGTGAACTTTGAATGATTTCCTGTGCCTTTCATTTATTACGTTTGGTTATTAACATTTATTAATAAGCGTTATTGTCACACTTAAGTAGGGTAAGTTTAACGGCATAAAGGACAATTCAAATGTCCTCCAAAATTGTGCCTCATTAAGTTTATGGCTTATTTTTGATATAAGGAATTTGAGGTCGCCTACTTGTGTGGATAAGTCAACAACGATTTCATCTTTGGATGGCAATATTAAGGACTGACATTTGCGGTAAGAACACATAACATTGATTGTAAATATACATAACCTCTGTAGCGTAATTTGGTCATCAATTATAAAAACATAATTTCTCAGAAAACGCCTTGAAATTGAGACTTTCGTGGGCAAATAGATTAAGTTGGCGTATCTCGTTAAATTTCCAACATTACATCTGAAGATCAATAGATACATTGTAAAGGTCGCAAGAGACATAGGAAGAATGAATAAAGTAAAAGGTCGTGAGAGAGAGCCTCCTTAAGAGGATGAAAGGATATTTGTGGTGCGCTCAGAAGAAAAATGAACTCTGAACTATCCGCTCTGGATTGATAATACGTCTCCCCGCATCACAGACTCCGGATTCCGTGCATATCTGATTCAAACTATCCATTTTAGACAGAAACGTGGACAAAATCAAATTATTTATTCCGAAGAATTAAGAGTCTATTCATATTGGATGGTGCGTTAAGTTTGACGATTACAGTTTTGGAACGGTGGATGGTTTTAACTACTTCAGTTCCGCCGTCAACCAAATAAATATGTCAGTCAGAAAGTTGGAAAAAGAACGCTGCTTGCAAGCATGTGTTATTACGGACTAAGCAAAAGATCGTGCGTTGCCATCGATTGATTCGCGGTCATTAATAAAAATAATGCTATTCGTTAAGTGAGAAACCGCCAAATTGAAAAGCTGTAATACATTTCCCGTGTAGATGGACGCAGTGAGCGGGCAAGCCTGTTCAACATACCCATTTTCTATTCTATACATTCGAAGATAATCTCTCTTATCTTCTATTTAAATCTGTATTTTAAAAGCAATACCAAATATTTCAATTTCCAAGTTTATTTTCACATCTCTCAATTTTAATTCCTCCGCTTCAATTTTTCTTAAAATTAAGCAGCAACTTAGCTTTCCGTTGGTATACTTTAAATAAAATTTTGTATAAAATCAAACAATTTTTTTTTTATTGTTGTTATTATTATTATCATTACTTTTTTTCTTGGATATGTGTAAGTTTTAGATCGGTTTCGTTTTCATTTTTTGCATGCAAATTCTGTGGTTAAAAGGCCAATTAGTTATTTGTTTTCTTGATCGTTTTATTTTCTTTCTTTTTTCGATAGAACTTACCCACTATAGGATAATCACTGAGTAGATAACGAATATTTTGTAAGCGGATCCTGCCGCTATCACCATCATCGAATTCAACACTTACGAATTCTTGCGACGTCACACCATCATCGGAAGACTCACTTTCTATGGCGCGTCCAGGGTAGAGGCAACGATACTGTTGGCTCCAGTAGGCGCAGAGGCGTGTTCCTACAGGAACGTCCTCAACGTTTTTGGGTGCAACTTCCAAAATCTAAAAGGAATAAGAAATCATGAATAAACTTACCATTTTTCAGTATAATAAGATGGTTGAAAATGTTACTTATTTCATTTACCTTTAAGGTCCTTTCAGACCCGCATCTTTTAGCATAATTTTCATTTATATTTTTATCACTTCATCATGTTAACCTTAGTTTTCTTTAGTTCTCTCGTTAACTTTTGAACTCATTACTTGTTTATTCCTTGAAATCGTTATATATCGAACTATTTGTACATTTGGCTGTCTTTTTTATCTGTCTAAATAAGTGCCAATTTACAATTATTTTGTTTACGTTATCCTAATCTTTATTTTTTTCTATATTTTAAGCATTATACTCATTTAGCCCCAAGCGATATTCCTGTACTAATTCGTATGTAAGTACGTTCTGTTAAAAAAAAAAAAATTATTGAAAACTGATCGTTTCAAAAGACCACTTAAAGGGATCGCCAAAATTTGTTTTGTAGCTAAATTGGCACAACTATCCTTTATACAGACTCGGAGTTTGACCACTATCTGCCATTTAGTTTGCTTACAGTTCTCTATTTTGTCAGTTCATCCCACGCGTATTTTGCCATTTTTATAGTAGAAGAAAATATTGAACAAAGGATTTGTCTTAAATTTTATATTGCAAATGGAATTTCATATGTCGAAAAGGTGAAAACTTTATAGAATTCTTACGCTGAATCGACTTCCTCAGTGGATTCAAAAGTGATCGAGATGTGGAGGAAGAAACTGAAAACTTTACAGAACTCTTACGCTGAATCGATTTCATCAAAAAAGATGCATATGAACGGTGCTGCATTCAAAAGTGACCGAAATGTGGAAGAAGATTTGTGTCGCTCTGGTCGGACATCAACCACTTCAACTGAAATTAATATTGATAAAGTAAAGGAAATGATGGCTATAATGTATAATCATCACTTAAGTTTATGTATTCTCCTCAAAACCTAAATCGTGTAAAGGTGACTGAAAATATGCTAGAAAGGTTCAACCCTGAAGACACACATAAAACGCATTATAACCGGTGATGAGACACGGGTTTCACGAGTTTGACATGTAAAAGAAGCTTCGGGACGGCGCCTTCTAAATTAATTGAATCAAAGTCAATCAATTATCAAGGTAACGTTGACTGTATTCTTTGATTATCGCGCTGCTGTGAATTCGGAATTCTTACCAGAAGGCCAGACAGTAAATAAAGAATATTATCTAGGCATTATGCGGCCCTTGAGAGAGCAGTTTCGTCGAAAAGACCAGATATATGGAAAAAAAGCTCATGGATTGTACACCAAATATCATCGGACAACCAACATATTCATCTGATATGGTCGTGGCTGACTTCTTTCTCTTTCCAAAACTAAAATTATCACTTCGAAGCACACGTTTTCAGTCTATAGAATACATAAAGAAGAACTGGTAGAAAATGCGTTTGAAAAATATTTAGATAATTGGAATATTCATTGGCCTAAGTATACTATTTTGGAAGAGGCCCACTTTTAAAGACGATACTATAAAATTTAATTAATATTAAGCAATTCCCATTATGTAATAGGTATTTGACTTTATGCATTTCATAGCTCTTCGGCTCCATCCATTTACAGTTTGTCGTTTTATCACTTTATATGTTTATCTCTTTGTTATTTTGTCTCTTCAGATGTTAGACTATTTATTTCTTCATTTTTGTTTCCCTATGACTTTATCTCTTAATCTCCTTACCTACTTACCTCTTCGCCTATTTATATATTTATCCCTTTCGCTACTTATATTTCCATATTCTTGTCTCTTATTTATGAATCTCTACCTACCTTATATTTTAATTTTATTTATTTTCTGTCTCTTTATCCTATACTTGTCCTTTGCACATTTATTTGTATATATTTGCTTAAGCACATCTTTATGCCTGGCTTCTTATCGTTATCTCTTCATATATTCTTCCCTTTCATATCTTCATCTTTTTGTCCCTATATTTTTACCGCTTTATCTAATTATAAATAATTTATCTACGAGGTGTGTTCAAAAAATAAGGTATTTTTTATCTTTTCTTCTTTTTGTTCTTTCGTTAGAAATAAATCCCCATTTCTATCTCTATAAGACAAATATTTTTCCTTTTATCTCTTTAGCGGTAACTCCCTAATTTTTCATGCCTGAGAGAACAACTGGATTTACATCTCTTTGTCTCAATAGAGATTAAACTACCTAGAAAAACGAACTCGCTCAGCTCAGATACTCCCCGCCGACTCAAGCGAACTAAATGTCTCCAATGTTTGGGAGGAAGGTTTACATTGTGATTGAAAGCACGCAATGGTATTATTATAGAGGCCATTGGCATTGACTGCAAATGACTGATAAACGATAAACAGCATGGAATTGAGGTACAATCCTATCAAACAAGAAAAATAAGCTTGAGCCTACTAGTGAAACATTTTATCTTTTGGAGCCCAGAGTAAGGTGGTTTCTCAATCGCAATCCCTCTCAATCTTTTTAGGTATACGGAAATAAATAAGGCTCTTTTTAATTATCCCCTTTACTTACTAATTTATTGCCATGACCTTTTAATGTCTCTGTTCCGTCTTTACCGCTTTATATAGGTATTTTGATCAAATTACTATCTTTTTTTTTATTCCTGTAAGGATCTACCTCAAACCGACACATCCATCTCTTTGTCTATTTATTTCTTCAGCTTTTTTTCCTCTACATGTCGTATGTTCATCCTCTTAGACATTCGTCTCTTTTTAAAATTACTTATTCATTTCTTTATAACTTTATCTCTTTTCCTCTTCATTACTTCATCTCTATTTCTCTTCTACTTTTTTTTCTTGTTCTTCATTCATTTCTCTTTAAATCCACTTACCGTATCATTGAAAATCTCTTCTCTTGACATTATATGCGATTTATTGCCTCTCTCCCCATCCAATGTTATCGCATAGACATCCGGTGGCTGCAACGGTTTCATAATACCCGCATAGAACAAACCGCCCATGTCCGTCAGCACCCTAGTCTCCTTGCGATACAGGTGATCCTGCGTTAGCATTAAAGAACGATCTATAGGATTCACCTTACACACTTCCGTTGATTGTTGTGTAGCACTCTCGTTGTCGGTGGACTCCGAGTGGCGTCCATTCCGACCACTATGTTGTTGATTATCATTAGCGGCTGTGACTTCCTCGTCTTCCTCAGCACTGGAGCGGCGTGAACCACTTCCTAATTTACGATCCTTACAGACGATCACTTGGGAGTGTTTTTCGGATGAAGGATGTTTTCGAGCTAGACGCAGTACGCCTCCGCTCGTGCCTACACCTGAAGAGCTAGATGTACATGAACGTTGATCAGACGCCGAAGCTGCTGCCAAGGAACTGGGTTCCAAACGTACAGGTTTGTAGATGGGAGTTGAGGTGGTTGCGGTGGCAATGGAAGCAGTGGAAGTTGTATTTTCATTTTCTAACTCCAAGTCCGGTGGAGGCGGGAACTGGGGATGCGTGTTGAGGTGATGGCTTTGAGACTTGGTGGAATCTGTGGCGAAGCGTATAAAACTGGAAGGTGCCAAATAGTTCGTGGTGCCTGTTGTCGAGCTCTTGGTAGAAAATTTACCAAATTTGTAATCACATAACGGTGAGGAGGTTAGAGAAGAGGTTGTCGTGGCGGCCGATCTTTCCGGCGTCACCAGAGAAAGCGTCGAATTGCCCACCAACGATAGTTGTTGCGTAGCCGCCTGCAATTTGGAGCATTTCATTTTCTTCTTATTCTTTGTTATTTCATCTAGTTTGCGCTTCTTTTTCCGATACTGCCGCGTGATATCGGCCAAACGCATACGCATACTGTTCTCCATGATGCTGAAGATCTCCTGAGGTGTCGGCCATTTGCCGCCCATGCGCTGATAGTTGGGATCCGCACAATTCTGAAAAGCATTTTGCAGCTCCTGCTGCAGCTGTGGATCGTCAAAGTCCAAATCTCCCTGCTGGACTTCGGCCAACATCTTATGGCGTTTCTTTTCCTTGGAATACTTCTTCTTGTTCTTCTTGCCGCATTTTTGGGACTTCTTGCTACTGCTTCCCGTTGAACTTGACGACTTTGATGATTTGGAATGTTTGTGCTTCTTACGCTTCACTGGTGCATCGAGTGCTTCCACACCATTGGCGTGACCTGTCAGACAGGTCCCACTCGTCGTTGGTAGTTCCAAGGTTTCCAGCGAGGGAAATGTTGAATTTTGTGCTTCGATTTCAAACTTTGCCGAGGAGGCCAGGGGTTTTGCAAACGTTGTCTGAAGAGGGAAAGTGGTGGAGGCAAAGCTGTGCGGAGAGTTGGCCGAGGAGGGACGAAAGAGGCCATTTGTGGCATTTAAGGTGGTGCTTTGTACTTCTTCCTCTTCCTGTATACGCTGTTCAGCCAGAGCACATAGCAGTTTCAAACCTCCCAGAGGTTCCACGTCGTTCTGGGCCAAATTTAAAGATTGATGCGCCGTCGGAGGTAGAGGAGAGGGAGGAGAGGCAAAGGTATCGGGCGGAAGAGCGGGGGAGTTCAGCTGATCACAGGTAACTTGTGTGTCCATGAGCGTTGAGGAATTTGATTCCATGACTGTGTGCTCAGCTGGGACATGGCACATATTTTGATCTACTATAGGATCCAGAGGCTCTTGCTTAACTCGAATGGTTCCGGACTTGACCAAACTACTGGTGCTTATATTCGACAACAGTTCCAAGCCAGTCAAATCCTCCTGACTGGCGAGTCCGGCGGCTGTACTACTTGTTATGGCCGGCGTTATAGAATGACTCTCTTGCAGCTTCTCTTCAGCCACATCCATGTTGCAGGGCTGTTTGAGGGAACTTTTCAAGGGGTGTCCGCCCTCCTCTTCTTCTTGGTGGGAGGAACTTTCCACATGGGGACTATTGGGTGATCGGTGCGGTTTCGTCAGTTCCAGAGGTTGTTGTGCCTCCGTGTCATCGTGATACAGCTCGTCGTTCTGCGTCAGAGGCGGTGTGCACTGCGCCGTAGTACAGGGCTCTGCATTGGAGATGACGCCACATTGTGCCTGATTCAGAGGACAGGAGGAGTTTTCGTCCTCGCTGCAAACGGGCGTGTCGGTTTGTATATTCACATCCTGCATTTGGGGCGGTGGTTGTGTCGTGGGAATGGTAGGAAGCGCTGGATTAACTACTCTCGGTACTCCAACCACAATCTGGGGCGGGGATCCATCCAAATTTGATTTGAAATTTAAAGCCATATCATCGCCCAGGGGTGTCGGAGGACCTATGGTAGCGGTCAGAGTTGAAGCGGCGGTCGTGAGTGGGGGAGCATTCAAGAAGTTGGTGTTGTTGGCCGATGTCAGGGCAGCACTGACACTGGGCCCACTGTTCGAGGAGGA
>JAHXMU010000606.1:54533-87029 GCA_019455685.1 Philornis downsi | reverse complement strand
TACTTTATGTAACAAAGAATAGAATTTTACCAAGGATTCATCCTACACCATAAAAAGTGTAGCATAGTGTTATTTTACAGCATTTCACGCACAAATTTCATTTATCCATAAATTACGACGACAGTCATTACAATAGTAAATTGCGCCTTAAAATATTTACCAACGCTCACGTTCACAAACTCCTATGACCTTTCCACCTTTGGTTTCGGATTGTAATTGCGTTGTTTTTCCTTTAGTTCTTTATCTGCTTGATATTAAATTTCTACACCATTTCACGGTACCTTAATGACCTTTGCCACAGTAATATTTCATGGAATTGCTGCACATTTTTCTGTTTTCCGTAGCAACTTTTTTTAATATTTTCTCTTTTAATCCGTTTTATTTTTTCATTTAATTAAATTACACACTGACTTAAGCACCGACTTAAGGCCTTAAATGACCTTTTGACTTCTTTCTACAGTAATAAATTTCAATAGATTTGCTTCTTTTTTTTGTGAGTATAGCAGAAACGCAATTTAACAATTCAAACCAATGGTTGGAATACTCGTATACCGTTTCAATTTAAAGCAATTTTAATAGCTAGCTATTTAAAGAATTTAAGAAAGAAGCATTCTCTTCCTTATTATAGGAAAAATTAAATTATTAAATTTCACTTTTTGTTTCATTCCTATGAACTTTTCTGTTTGTAATTTGTTTGATATCCTTTCGTTCAATTTCTATTACGTTTTAAACTTCATGCTACAAATCTTCTCTACTCACATAAAAATAAAGGCAAAGCCTAAAAATATGCTACATTGAAGGAACTTAACCAGCTCCTTTGAGGTGTGCTTTAGTACAACAATACATTCGTATTCACACACACGTATTCACAGTTGAATACACACTTGCGTACAGATTACACACTACTCACACACGTATTGTTTCATACAAAACCATAACAAGAGAAATTCCCGCGTTTTATAAAAAAAACATACACACAATTTCCTTTTTATGTTGTCGGGATAAAGAAACGATTAAATCGAAACAATTTGCATTTAACACATAACATTAAATGCAAAGGAAACACTGACAAAAGTATTACACAATAAATAATGACGCATAAAGCCAGGAAATTTGTGGTGTTGTAGTAACAGACACGAAATACACTCCACTCCACTTTGCTCCAACTCATTTACATACACAATTCACAATGAAATCCGCAATGTCCTTTTCGTGCGGGTTAAAATATGATGCAAAGCCGTTTTGCGAGGACATATTAACCCAATCAGCCGTCGATATGAGTTATTATCCTTTTTTTATCTCTCTTTTTTTGGAAATTGTTACGAATCTTCGTTACACATTTTTCTGTATTACAACGTGTTTTTTTTTTTTAAATCCTATCGCTGTTGTGATTATTAACAGCAACAACAATACAATTAATTCTTTACACAAAAATTTAAGGATAACGCGCGACCAGGAAGCAGCAGCAGCGCCAGAGACAACATTTTGTTCGAACCGCTCAATCGCAACTGTGATGGTGTGTGTGTGTAAAGAGAGTGTTTGGTCGTCGTGCTGAACGAACTGAGAGTTTGAGTATCTGTGTGTGTGTGTGTATAAATGTGTGTTTATGTGTATGACACAAACACTATGGTGATGAGCAAAAATCAAGTGACCTTGAACTATTTTATTAAAGCTGCACACACACACACACACAAACACACATTCATGCAACCAATACCCTGGCAAACAAACAACTACAACAATTTCTACCCAAATATAGAACTGCATTTGCTGTTGTTCCTGTGCAAAAACAGGCTCTTTAGGCTGCTCTGCCATCCTATTATTGCCCACTGTTTTAGTTTTTCCCTCACCGAGTGTAAGTAATGATTGTGAATGTATTTAGCTGGTCTAGGTGTGTGGCGGGTTAGGTAGACTTAAGCTTTGTCCATGCAACAGCATGTGTTTGTGTGTGTGTGAGTGAAAGTTAAAGTAATTGAAGTGTTGTTGGTGTCATGGCAAAGTTATTGCATTCTTTTTGTGCTGCAATTTCAAAAGGGCAATCAAAGTAAGAATAGGAAAAAATTGAGTAGGGAAGCACCCTATGGGAAATATAAATTCTCTATGGGATTATAAATAAACTTTGTATAAATTGCTAAATAATTATCAACTATGTTAATTAAATTCTTTAAATGTATGCTAGAAAATTATAAATAAATACAGCCTTAAGGTATGCAATTCGAATACGAATTGATTATTTGATTGAATATATATTTTCCAATAAAATAAAACTTATTTTAAAGAACTTTTTTTAAATGCCAATATAATACTAATAATGCATAACACTGAAGGTTTTATTTAGCACAGTTAGACAAATCCGGTTTATATCAAACATGTACAATTTTCTTAGATAACTTTGTGTTATTTTGAAGATAATTCCATTATGCCCTTCTCATAGAAAACCTCGTCTCTATTGGTAAAATAAAATATAGGACAGTGGATTTTCTTGGCAACATTTTTACCCTTTTCAGTTGTTACCAGGTTCGGACTATAAGGTAGATGCATAAGTATCTCCCAAACAAGCTCCCGGATCTTCTGGCGAATCCCTGTCAACGTGTGTGTTCTGGCGTTATTCTGAACACAATTCCTCTCCTATTGGTCAAAGTTGGCCGTTTCTAAGGGATTGTACCCTTTAGACAGTCCAATTGTTGACAGTACAAGTCAGAATTAAAAGTTCCATTAAACACGCCGCAAGACCTTACTGGCCCTCAATTCTGGATTAACCATCGTTTGCATCCGCTCAACGTTTACGCCTTATCCAAGTGGTTATAAACGATTTTTGTCTAATATTCAGCACTTGGGCAATTAAAACTGTCCTTACATGGCGGTCGGACTTGATGATTTGCATTATTTTGCGTGGTGTATTCTTGACATCAAAATTATCGCCACGGAGTCAACGAAACCAAAATTAACCTCGATTGGATGTTACAGTATTAGAACTGTAAACACTATTCACATTTTCAACTATCTGTGTAGCGTTTTCGCCTTTGTCGAAGAAAAACTGTAAAATATGGTGGACTTGATGGTGTCCGTCTTTGACGCGTGTTCAAACAATACTAAGTCAAGTAATCACAAAATTGTTTGAGTAGATTATTGAGCACGAAATGCTATCTTTTTAACGTCATAATCTAGCATAATCCGATAGCACTCGTACAATGCAAGATACACATTGCTAAAGCCATCTATTGGAGATTAATGGAGTTATTTTTACTAAATCTAAATGCATTTGTAAACAAAAGTCATTGAATTATTTCATTTGATATGAGTTTTTCAGATTAACCACGAGTAATGAATTTAACCAGTCCCAGGCCCTGAATACTTAGGAAATGATCTATTGAGGTATATTTTTTTGACGAACAAAGATTAAATACACACATATGGTCGAAAAAATAAGTGCATCAGCTTATTTTTGCTTTATGTTGAATTTTAGTGACTTTAACGGAAAGTAAGCATGGCAATTCTTTTTTATTTAAATAACTTTAATATGGTAATGCCTTTAAAAGTAAAAACAAAATTGGGACTTCTCCGTTGTTTTCATTGTGAGTTAGTTTTGCTCAGGTGTGATTTCAGTATTTGGTCAAAATAATAAATACATTGCTCAATTCTTTAATTTTGTCGCAGTCTGCTGTAGTCTTTTTGGAAAGGCTAGTTATTTTACTGTTGTTTATCTTTATTCATAACAAAATATTTTGTTAAAAAAAATCAACTATGGGTCGAAAAAGTCATTGTTCTCTGGAGGAGAGAAAAATTGTTTCAAGACTAAGAGAAATTGGCTAAGGTATTCGTTCTATAGCAAAAACTATAAATCGGTCGCTATTTTTTGTAAAAAAATGCTTTAAATGCGAAAAAGCCCGTCGAAACTAGCGGAAGACCCAATATAAACTTCAAAAACAACAGATATCCGTATTGTAACACTTGCAAAGAAGGACTCGTTTGTGTCTTCAAGAGCGATTTCAGCAGAAATTGGAAATTTAATTTTATCGCGAAAAGTACGTCGTAGTCTACAAAAAGCACATCAACCAGGACGGATAGCAAGAAGAGTTCCTTTGCTTAGACAAAAAAAATTTAAAGACTAGATTGGCGTTTGCAAGAAGTCATTCCAATTGGTCCGGAGGAGACGGTGAAAAAAAAATGGAGAATCACTTTGTGGAGCGATGAAACAAAAATGAATGTATTTGGAAACGACTGTGCCCGAAATGTTCGACGCCCTATGGGTAAGGAATTCCATGTTCCATGCTACAAAGAAGACAGTCAAGCACGGGGCGGCAATATTATGGTCTAGGGTTGCTTCTCGAGATAAGGTGTCGTTCCGATACATCTAATTACTGACACTATGACCAGATTGCACTACAAAGATATCTTGGAAAATACGACGTTGAACTATGCTGTGGAAAGTATACCTCTTAGATGGACATTCCAGTAGGATAACGATCCGAAGCATACTTCTAAGTTGGTAAAGGATTGGTTCCAAGATAATAATGTTGCACTTCTTGACTGGCCAAGTCAATTTTCGGACTTAAATTCAATCGAAAATCTTTGGATAGAGTTGAAAAAAAGGAGGTTCTTAATAATAAGGATCAGTTGTGGAATTTTGTTCAAAAAACTTGGTATGAAATACCAGCAGAAACCTGCAGAAAGCTTTTTGCCAGCATGCCAAAAAGAGTCAAAAAATAATTGAAAATAAAGGTGGATATACCGGCTTTTAACGAAACTTAGCCAATTTAGCAGAAAAAAAATAATTTTTTTACTCTTTGCTTATTTTTACTGAATGTACTTATTATTTTGTCCTATGTTGTTTTGATTAATTCCTTACTTTTTGAAAAATACTGAATTTAATTTTTGTTTTTTGTTATCGTTTTAGTATTTATTTTATTTCTAATTTTGTAACAAAAGAAATTAGTATTTGTTTTTTCTCTTAGTTTAAATATTTTTTCGTCTACAAGCCTTTAAAAAAAATATATAGGGTTTACTTATTATTTTGACCTTATGTGTAGGTATACGAATGGGGGTCTTAACTACCGAAAAATTTTGTGATGATTCCGAGAAAGCTTGAAATCAATTCCCACATTCCAGGAAATGTTAAATTAAGCAACACAAAGAAAAAATCCTTGTTTATGTATACATATTAAGGTGAGTCGGGAAGCTATATTTTTGTGGCCGCCATCTAGAAATAAAGTTTGAATCATTTAACGACGCAAAGTATTATATACACTGCCCGACAACCGATTAGCACGCTCTCAAACCTATCAGTTTAAAGGCAAATAACTCCCTACTCTGAATATGTTTCATACTCATTATTTTTTTTTCTTTTATTCTTCATCATTTTCACTCATTCTAAGAATAAATGTGAGCTCTGGAAGTGTACCGTTATTTTGGTATGCTTTTTTCTTTGAAGTGTGACAAAAAATGCATGCATTTTTTTGGGACAGCCGATTAGCACATTTTCGCTTTCGTGTCAGTTTTTGCGTGTAAGCTGTCTTGTTTGGGTGTTTAAGTTTATTGTTTATTTATTGGGACCAATTATCAATCAAATAAAGTAATAATGAGAAAAGGAAAACCGTTGGATGAGTCTGAAAAAGGCAAAATAAAGGCTTACAGGGAGTGCGGCCACTCGATTCTTCAAATATCGAAAAATATTAAACGCAGCCGTAAAGTTATTACCTCATATTTAAACAATGAGGATACCTATGGGAAAACTTGAAAGGTCGGCCCTCATCAGTAATAACAGCAGCTGACAAGCGAATCATATTAAGACACGCATCTAATTCTCATGACTCAGCCGCCAAAATAAAAGAAAAAACTGGTGTTAAAGCGTGCGTTCGGACTGTGCAAAGAGTTATTTCGAATGCTAAGCATATAAAGCGTAAAAATTAAAAAAAAAAAAAAAAACACCTTTAAACCAACTTCGAAAGATGCAACGTCTCGTTTTCTGTCGATCGAATATGACCTGGACCAAGGAGTGGGAGCGTGTAGCCTTTTCGGATGAAAAAAAATTCAATTTGGAGGGTCCTGATGGCTATGCCTACTACTTCCACGATCTCAGAAAGGAAGAACATACTTTAGATCGATTGCACAGCCGTGCGGGTGGTGTCATGGTGTGGGAAGCTATAACATACTTTGGCTATAACATACTGCAGTTCAGTTTCTAACCAGCCGTATGAATGCCATTGCGTACAAAGGTGTACTGAATATGGCTTTTCCTGCAATCAAGGATATTTTTGGATCCTTGAAATAGAAGTTCCAGCAGGACAACGCACCTATCCACACAGCCAGGATTGTAAAGTCCTGGATTGAGGGTCAAAACGTAGAATTGCTAACTTGGCCGCCATACTCGCCCGACCTAAACATTATAGAAAATGTTTGGGGATGGCTGGCACGGAAGGTGTACGAGTCCTGCAGGCGATATTCAACTAAAACAGAACTCATTGAAGGAATAAAAAGGTCCTGGCAGGCTATTTCACTCAATTATTTAAAAAAATTATATGACTCCTTACCCAAGCGCATGTACGAAGTCATACTTAACCGTGGAGGCTCAACACATTATTAATTTTTTTACAAATAAGATCTAAAAATTTAAAATAATATTAAAAATAATTTGAATGAAGTTTGAACCCATTTTCCTTTGCTATTTTAAGTTTTCAAGTGACTGTGCTAATCAAAAGTCGCAAAAATACAAGTGAATTTTGTATGTTAAGTTTGTTTAAATTAATTTGAAATGTTATTAATAAAGTTAATATCCTATCTACAATTTACTTTCGTGTGAAATTTTATATTCTTTTAATTGGAAAAAAATTCATCTTAAATGCTTTATTCGTTTCCCTGATATTAAGCTCCTAAGACGGGGAGCATTGGGTGTGCTAATCGGTTGTCGGGCAGTGTATTTACAAAATATTTTATCTCAAGATTATGACATCCATGATTTTTTGAGTGCAACGTTGCAGTTTTGTTCATTTTTTTGCGTAAGTAAAGCCGCGATGATCTTTAAAGTCGATCCATTTCTTTTTTCTTGTTGTCCGGATGGACTATGATACAATACTATGCCTGAACTTATAAAAATTAATTCGAGGCTATTTCTTGAATATAGATTTCTATACAGTTTATATAATTACGAGAAAACTATTACAAAACTACGACTGTTGCTTTCGTATGTGGGAAAGTTTCGCTTGAATAATTTATATGGATGTACATGAAATAGGGGGGATGACAAGTGTTAGTATATATGTATAAGAAGCACTAGTAATTCCGTATCTATTATTTAACTATTTAAATAGTTCTAGTTTTTTTAGACCGAAATAACAAAAGCCATATTTTAAAATCATGTACTAATACTTACTCTTCTGAAGAACTATATTGTTAGTGACTAAGTCATCAAACTTACCTAAAAAGAGAAGGGAAACAAGTTTGTTAACGATTTATTGTAATTTGAAAAAATATTTTACTGTAAACAAAGTAGACTGAGAAAAAGGCGACTGTCTGACGTTTGGCAAGAGATTGAATATTCTTTTGAAGGTTTTTATATGTAGATCCCTTTCTAAACGTTCTAGGCAACGCCATTATGACGAAAACTTCATGACTGAAGAAGAAAACAGTATAAGAATATAACATAAATGTTGATTGGAGTTTGCAAAAGTAGTACATTTAAATTTGTGAGTATTTGAAAGATTTGTATTTCGTATATAGTATAAGTATAAGTATAAGTATAACTCCAAATTAAACATTAACGGTCCCTCATTCTATTGGGTTTAAGAATAGTATGGAAAAAAATATGCAGGATACCTTTTTTATCCATTCGCCGAAAGATTTAACAACAAGGTAATTTAAGAACTTTACACTTAAGCACTGAATATAGGGCTCGATGCTCGAAGTGTTATCAATTAAAAATTCTGTATTTCTGACAACTTTAACATTTCTTATTTAAAAAAACACCAGCATATCGTAAAACTTTTCACATTTTAGGAAAAAAAGTATGTATTGTTCGGCTTAACATACTGCATGCATGTGGCCTGGTGGCATTTTGTCCCATTCTCGGCGAAGAGCTGTCTTTAAACCAGTGACTGCTTTATGTCTTTTTGTCGATAATTTGGCCTCCATTGGATTTAAGTCCAGCTAATATGGTGGCCAGTGTTGTGAAGAAAAGAAATTGGGATGGCGCACCAATTGCACTATAATAAGAAATTCAAATAACTTGTTTTTTAATCAATATATTTCATTTATTGGTTTTGAAGATGATAGACCGTAGAGGACCTCCATGCTCATACACGCATATGCGTCACCTGATCAGAAAATTATTTATTCGGGATCGTCACAATTATTGTTGTAATGGATTGCTTCAATTTAGTCAAATTCCTTGGTTTCGTTTTGTACACCTCTTGCCTGACATCAGTCCATAAAAGTCTGGTGCAGTCAGGTCAGGTGACTTTGGGGGGCCGGCTATGAATGCAGTTGCTTCATTTTCCTAGAACCAAACGCTGTTGAAACGTCTTTGGCGCAGTTCTTGTAAAACCTTTGAAACGTCCAATGATTTCTATTGAATTCTTTACATGCCTAACCTAACAAAGCATTGTTTACAATATTTTCGCAGTTGATTTGTTGATCTATAGGTACATTCATGCGCTATCCAATGAAAACGAGTGATGACGATCCTGCGGCGGTTACTGTGGCCCAAACCATAACTGGTACAAGCGAATACTTTCCCAGAGCAATTCGCTTGTCTAAGTTGTCCTTTGATTTGCACTCTAACCATACACAATAGTTGTATTGGTTTAAATGCCGCTTAAACGCAAAAACGCTTCATGAAGAAAAGACCAAATTTTCACCAACGTGAAAGTGCTTTAACGCATTTGCTTTTGCTAAACGACATATCTTTTGTCTAGATGTTAAATCTTTCACTACTTTTTATTTTGTAGGGCTTCAACGTTGTTTATTTTTTTAATACCCAATCCATGTTATGAGCAGACACATTGAAAATTATCGCTAATTGAACTGTCGTGAATTTGTCGTGGATTACGTTGAATTCTGGCCTTTATCTTTCGAACCATTTCTGGAGATGTTGCTGCTTTTGGATACCCACCTCCATAACGTTTTTCGATGACACCAATATCATTGTAACGTGTGACAATCCGCTATACAAACATTTTGTTCACACGTAAATACTACGCTAGCTAACACTGTTCGTTTGAATTCATTTTCGACAACTTTTTTAAGGCGACGTAAAACAATATGTTTGCGATGGCTTGTAGCGTGTTGTAGTGTGTTATATTACACTAACATGTGTCAAAAAATGATCGCGCTGTCATTAGCCGTTTAGTTGCTACAGCAGTTTATAGTTGGCAAAACTTCAAGCGCATACAGGGATAGAGAATACAAATAAGCACCCGCCGTTGTACGAAAAATATGATCTCCATGTCTAAGTTATGATTGAAATCATCAGATGTAAGATGTCTCATTGTAAGGTTCAACATCTGATAATACCATAACTGTAGAACATTAGCGATAGCCCCACATATTTTTGTTTTCAAAAATGTCGTGTTTTGAGAAAGAAAATCATTGAATTTTGAATTATATTCATTGAGAATTGAATTATATTCAGAGTGACCCACTTCCACTTTAAAAGTTAAACTAATTGAAATGATTCAAAAGAAAGAAAACTGAATTTCATGTGAACTGACGCATCGAAATGTTGTGCGTCGATTTTGCTCATTTGAAATGCTGCATGCCAGGCATAAACGAAAGGGTTTTCCGCAAATAGAAAGGGAACCTGGTCATGCTTCAACAACAACATCCAAGCTACGATATTACGATATTTCTATACTGCCAGAAATATGGAAAAAAAAGTATTGGCTGGCGATAGACAATATTTTGAATACCACATAATGTATCGTGTTTTTTCCTTAATAAATAACAAATAAAAAAAATAAAACCGCGGAGTCATATTTGTACCACCAATATACAGAGTTATCGACTTCGTGGTTTCAAAACCACCGGTCTTGCAAGGCTGTCAGGTGTAAAATACCTGAAGTGTTATTTATTTAGTGACAAGTTTGCCATTTATGAATACAGATTGTTTAACAACCAAAGAGCTCATAAAAGTAGTTAAAACTTACTACAAAAGTGGTGATTCAAACGTGATTCAACACAACCGATTTTGACTTTCTTGCATGGGAAGTTTCCAGAAAGCGTAATTTCACATTTTGTCGACATCAATTGCCCAGCAAGATCATGCGATTTGAGGCCATTAGACTTTTTTGTGGGGCTACGTCAAAGACCATGTGTACGCGGATAATCCCCAAATGTTGGAGCATTTGAAAACCAACATTTGTCAACTCAACTAATCCAGAGGCGGTCTTTTAAATAACATTGAATTTCGTACATAATGGTAAGGTTCAAGTTTCATAATAAAATAAAATTTTCATCGAAATCATGACCTGTGTGTGTATTTTATTAACCTTTACTTTTGAAACCGAAAAATGGATAGCCCTGTAAACTGTATAGTAAAAAGAAATCTGCATCTCTCGTTGTGTAAATGTGATCGGTTTACGATAGATGGCGTTAGGCAGATATGTGATTGCTTGGCTCAGTATTGTTTTGACACCAGCAAAGAGAAAATACTTTGTAGTTTACAGCTTTTCTCTGAAAATGCAAACGGTGGACAGGCCAGCACTGACGATTAAGAATATTTGATGCGACTAGATTTAATTAATAGAAAGAAAAATTGTATTCCATTAGCGCAATGTTATGCAAAAATTATGTATTTCTTCCTATTACATCTTACACAACGTTTATTGTAAAATACAAGGCATAGTTTAAGGAGTCAATGAAATTCACCAGAAGGTCTTAGTTTCAGTTTTTTATTTTTACTGTGCGGTCCAGTGCTTAGCATAGGCTCTCGTAGGATCTCTAAAGGTTCTATTTCCAATAGCTAGTAAGGTCGGAAATTGAATTTCCTTTTTCTGTTTACTTTATTTATAAAATTAATGTACTTTAATTGGTTTTAATACTGGAGAAAATTCAAATTTACAATAGCATTAATTCATATTACTAACTCTTCGTGGACAAAAGAATTTCCAAATGTTAATCCTTTTTTTCAATTCTTTCAACATTTTAATTAATTAATTTATGAAGGCTAACAAAATGTTCTCTCCTACCAGTCTGAGCGTGAACATTTAATAACATAACGTGAACATTTAAGAACATATTTATGAATAAATAGAATTTTAAAAATCGATTCAAAAACTTTATCTATTTGGAAATATACCTATTATATTGAAATCAAAGCCAGTTGTTTCATATACTGAACCAAAGAGCAGTGTAGAGTGTATATTTCAAATTATTACCCGTGTGCGGGATGAATCCCACTTCACCTATGACGCACCAATACTGAAACTTTTAAAATATGAAAGGACATTGGGTGGTGAGTTACTGTACGTAAGCTGAATGGTTAGCTATGCGGAAGTTTATTTATAGTCCAAACTGGAGAGGGAGGACATTAAACAACGCGATACAATTAATTTCCAATTTCAAGTGGTACTCAACAAATGCCTATTGGACATGGACAACAACAAATGGCTGTAGTTTAAAATAACAAAATGAATTATTATGAAATTTTTTTAAAACTTTGCGAAATTAACAGGCAGGGGCTGCACAAAAGTTGTATAATTAAAAATATTTCTATTAAGGACGAGTTAAGTAATAAATTAGATATTAAAAGAAAATATCTGACAACAAAGTACAGTATTTTAGATTCGGAATCGGAGTTTAGAAGTCGGAGTAGGAGATTAATTTATTTGCTCGACAACAATATTCTGGTTAGAAGTTGTTATAACCAGAATATTGTTGTCGAGTTAAAATTCCCTGTTAAAATTCAAAATTAGTTTTGATTGGATTCAGTTTCTGGAATCCAACATTTTTATTCCTCCAACGAAATCAAAATTTTATTGAATTTCGTTTTTCTATTTCATAAACCTAAAACAAAAATAACAAACAAATCGAAACCCAAAACGGAATAATCAACAATTTTGATTCTGATTAAGGTTATGAAACGTTTTGTTTGTATTTCATTTGAAATTCTTCAAGGTACAAAACAAACGAATTTGTTTTTGCAATTTTATGACAATTGCAGTTTACAATTTTCTGAATTTACAATATCAGGCTCTCAGGCTGATATTGTAAATTCAGAAAATAAACTATTTGATCCATTTTTATCTTTTACAATCCATTTTATCTTTGTTAGGATTTCAGTTTTGATTCGGATTATGAAACGAAATTGCATAAAACTATATTTAATTTTCAGTTTCTCGAATTAAAATATCTGTTTCATTATGTTTCAGCAGGGAAATTGAATCCATGTAGGTTTTTAATTTTGTTTCAGGTAAAAAACGAATGAACGAATGTCAACACCGAATAGAAACTGAACCTTCGTGAAGGTCCCTCATTAAAAGCGTGCCATGAACTAAAGGGTGTCGGAACAAGAACGCAAGATTTAAATTTGGCCCCATTCGAAGTGCCATTGTTTGATATTTCAACAATTGTTATTGTTTGCTAGTAGAAGGTACGAGGTTAGTAAAAATGGAGCGCTACACAAATGAACAACGCATTCTCATTGTGAAATTGTTTTACCAAAATGGTGAAAGTTTTGCGGCTACAGTTCGCAAATTGCGATCAATTTGGGGTCACAATAATGCTCCAAAAGAGTCAACTGTAAAGAGATTAATGGATAAATTTGCCAAAACAGGATTTGTTAGTGATGTAAAGACAACAACGCGCCTTCGACCAGGTCGATCGACCGAAAATGTCGCAGCTGTACGTGATGATGATGTCGCTCAAACTCCATCCACCTTAATTCGACACCGAGCTCAGCAAATTGGTGTCTCCAAATCCACTATGCAGCGAATTTTGACGAAAGATTTGCATCTTCATGCATACAAAGTTCAATTAATTCAGGAACTGAAGTCAGCTGACCATAGACAGCGAAGAGACTTCGTTAATTGGGTATTGGAGAGACAACATGAAAATGCCGACTTTGCCCATAAAATCATCTTCAGTGATGAGACCCATTTCCATTTTAGGCAGAATTGTCGCATTTGGAGTGAAGAAAATCCTCGAATGATTCACGAGAAGCAAATGCATCCTCAACGTATCACTGTGTGGTGTGAATTTTGGGCTGGAGAAATCATTGGACCTTTTTTTATGAAAATTAAGCATGTCAAGCGCAAACAGTCAATGATATTCGGTATCGTGAAATGATAACCAGTTTTTTCGTGCCTAGAATTGAAGAAATGAATGTGGAGGGCATGTGGTTTCAACAAGACGGCGCCACATATCATACAGCCAGAGAAACAATTCAATTGCTGCATCAGTCATTTAAATCTTGCGTTCTTGTTGGGACACCCTTTATTAACGTTATTTTCAAACATTTCTAGCGTACATATACTCGTATGTAAGAATAGTAAAAAAAAAGATGGCTTTAGTAATGAAAAATTCGCTTTGTATAACTGGGATCGGGTTACGATAAGAGATAAGATAAGAAAGATAAGATTTCTCACTCAGAAAACAGCTCGGACAGTTGTGTGATTACTTGACCCAGCATCGCGTTTGAGCGCGCATTAAAGATGCACGCCAACAATGAGAAAATACACTCTATTTTGCAGCTTCTCTTCGATAAATGCGAAAATGCAAGCCAGGTAACTGAAAATTTAAATAGCGTTTATAGTCCTGATATGGCAACAGTCGAGCATACGCAATTTTGGTTTCATTGATTCCGTTCCGGTAATTTTGATGTCAAAGACAACTGGCTCTGGTAGGCCAG
Organism: Philornis downsi; assembly: GCA_019455685.1. NCBI lineage: Eukaryota > Metazoa > Arthropoda > Insecta > Diptera > Muscidae > Philornis > Philornis downsi. The sequence continues at coordinate 73,189 of JAHXMU010000606.1, read as the reverse complement.
TTGTCGAAAATATTGATAACATAATTGGAAATCGTCAAGCCCGACCGACATGTAAGGCCTGTGTCGATTGATTGCCCAGGAGGTAAACATCACACAAAAACAACGCTGGATACGGAGAAACGTTCGATGTTCGGCTGAAACACGAGTTTAACGCAGGAAACTGCATGGACTGACCTTTCATCTGTAAATCGTTGCTGAATCGCAACAGAATTTATCACTTCTAAAGAGGATGGTGACTGTTGATGAAAAATGTCACTTACAACAACGCCTAGCGAAAACGATCGTCGTCGAATCGCAGTGAAATGGCGCAAATGGTGGCCAAGTCAGGACTGACGGTAAACAAGTTTTCGCTGTGTAATAGATATTGGCTAAGAATAATCTACTGCGAGCTGCTGCCCTGCGACCAAACTCCTAATTCGGACCTGCACTGTCAGCGTTTGGAGCGCCTGAAGGAAGCAATCGCCCACAAGCCACCACCTTTGGCCAACAAGAGGGGAATTATATTCTATCTGGTTCCAGAAGTTCCAGGAGCTTCGCTATAAGGTTCTTATGCATCCGGACATGATACTAAGTGATTATCTTCCCGTCTACGGCGAAAAAGTAGTTGGTGAAAAACTCGCCTCAAAAGGAGCTTGTGAAATCAACAGTTCTTCGCCCATAAGGATAAGGATTTCTAAGAGAGATTCATAATGGAATTACCTTTAAAATAGCAAGACGTTATCGAGCAAAATGGTGCATATTTGACCTAAATCGAATTATTCTAACAATGCTAAATAAAACTTCCCATGTCATGTAAAAATAATGGACAACAACATTTTATACTTGCAATTTTTTCCGACATTAAAGTCAGAGTTGAACATCGCAAATTTAAAATTGCAACATTGAAGTTGCACTTTTCAAATTTTAAGAAGAATTCCACATCCCTGCTGTGCATGCAAATACCTTACAAGCAACATGAAAGTGTTTAAACCCCACAAACGCTCTTAAGAAATCATTATGTTCTATTTTTTGCCAGCACACATCTCTTGCCTAGTATTTCTAAATTTTCCCCTCGTATTAATAGCTCTAATTGTAGCTAAACGCTAGTCTAGAGGGAAATGTAAAAGATTGCATATCCTCCACCACTTCAACAACACTCTGCCAAACACAAGTTGGTAAACACATGGCCTTGGAAGTGAGCCTCAGCATACTTTGCCTTATTTGAAGGGCATAATGTATAACTGGGCAACCCCTGATGACGAGGGCTAAACATCCCTTATCGGGCTTTTGTATATGAGATTTCTCACAAGTTCAATGAATTGGTGTTTCTTCCAGGACACTCCAATATGATTTATGCCTGCAAACTGACGTTCGCCATTTCACGTGACAACGGTGAGTAAAACAAACTGCGAAACATAATTAAGAATCTCATGGGAATAGTTGTGGAGGGTGGATGGAGGCTGTGAAAAGTGCACTTAAGCTAAACACGTGCCAACATAATACGATACAATGCCAAGCTATCTCACCTCCGCCAGATTGCATGGCACACTTTGTAGTGTGGTCAGTTGTAACAGGATATCATTGGAAATCGTTGGACTTAAACTGAGGGATCGCACAGGTTGAGGAGCTGGAATGAAAAATCAACAATCCCTAGCAATGTTTGCTAAAGCCATCATTTGCTTTCGGCAGTACAGTGGAAGAAGCGTAGATAAGTAATTAAATTAAAATTTAAATTTTAAAATTTTTTTTTCACAATAATTTCGAGTTCTCCAGGCAACAACAATTCATCTACCAAAATTGCAATTTTGGATGAGATTGGAAGAAATGGAATATGTAAATTGCTGGCGCCATCATGTGGGGAATAGCGGGGAAAGAAAAACAACACAACACACAATCTTAAGCACAAACTTCAATATTCATAAAGCGCTAAAAAATAGAGCTGCCTAGTTAAAAACCTTCGCTCGATGGTCGGACTATATTCCCCCACAAATTCTAATAACAAACATCGGTCCAAGCGACAGTTATGGAGGACGCCAACCTTTCAGTATCAGTGAATATGTCACAAAATGGTGGCCGATGTAGAAAAAACGTAGAAATAATCTAATTCCAAAGAATAATCACAGAGCCCTAGGCGAGGTGTTGACCGACCAACTCTCTCAATTACTACCACAAATGGCAACAATCACAAAAACCTTGCTGGGACATAAAAAATTGCACTCAGACAAGTCCTGGTGCGATAAAGAATGTCTCATTGAGTCCGAGGAAAATTTAACAATGCAAGGCTGTAATAAAGCGTGCTGCAAGGATATACCATGAAGAGATTGAAACAGACATTTCTATTGAGAATACAAATAAGTTTAAGGAAAATATGGCATCATCAGTAAGTTATGATTGATTTGATCATATCACAATATCGTATTGCATGTTGAGACATCTGGCAACACCATATCTGCAAAATATTAGCAATGTTGTATCAGTGGAGGATTTTTTTTTTTTTTTTTGAAGAAGAAGATGAAGAAGAAGAAAGACGACTTTTTTGAGTCGGTGGGGGAATTTTTGATTTACTTCTTTATTTTGAAGAAATCTGCTGACCGGGTCAATCGGTTGCTTGATTTAACATGTGGCGAGTACGCTTTAAGAAAGTAAAGTTGTCGTAATTCGAACTCCAATTCATTAAATTTCTGCCACTAGAAACATAAACTTGTGACACAGTAAAGCATCTTTTTTCTGTTGTCAAGATCATTTTGCGTCTCATCATTTGGGGACAATTTTCGATGATTTAGTACTTCAAAAAGTGTGACATAATATTCGCTTTGGTTTTCAAGGAAATCAATGAATAAAATAGCATTCAAAATACGAAATCGACAACAGTTGCACTTTTGGTTACTTTAAGAGTCTTTCATTCTCCCAATAAGATTCAATTCTACAGTATAATTCAATTCTGTATGTATAATGTAATGATTTATTTCTTCTCACATAGCGGTTATAAAACTTCTTCTCATTGCATTTATACAGCTCCAAACAGTGTTCCGAATCGGAAACACCTTATTGTTTTATCTTCACTGTTGCTAAACGCTGTGCCCATTTGAATAGCAATTTTCTCACACTCTAATTTTTATACAAAATAGTTAATGCACTACCGTTTAATACTTTTAGAATGGATTACATCCTCTTGCAACTTTCCTTTCTCACCAATTGTCAGACTTTTAGAGGATAGCTCATGTAACCATCTCTTATGATTATTGGTGCCCAAACCACTACGTTTCAATTCGAACAAACCATTGACAAATGATTGCTATCGACGGAGAAGACAACAAATGGTATAGTAAAAAGAAATTCATTATTTTTTCAATAGATGGCTTATATAACCTATATAGTTCGCGTTACATAAGTGAGGTGACATTTCGCTAGATGGCGTTAAAAAGATAAGATTTCGCAATCAAAAAACTGCCTATCGAAGATGGACATCAGCTAAGAGAAAATACGCCATATTTCACAGTTTTTATTCGATAAAGGCGAAAACACAAGTCAGGCAACCATGGTTATGGTCATGATACTGTAATAGTCCATCGTGTGTAATTTTCATTTCGTCGATTCCGCTCCATTTAATATAAAAGATGCACCACGATCTAGCTAGTTAATTGTCAAAAATGTCTAGAAAGTAATGGGAATTATCAAGTCCGACCCTCATATAAGCACTGTTTTGATTGCCCAGGAGCTAAATGTTCCACAGAAAACCATTTTAAACGTTTTGAATAGTGCTGAATACAAAAGGATGCTCGGTCTATGGGTGCCACACAAATTAACGCAAAAAAAAACCTCATAGACCGAATTTCTACTAAAATTGATGCATTTCTGCAGCGGATGGCGACTTGTGATGAGAAAGTAGGTCATTTACGACATTGTCAAGTGAAAACAATAGTGGCCGAATTGCCGTGAGTGTACGTAAATGGTAGCCAAGCCCGAATTAATGGTCAAAAAGGTTTTGCTGTGGGTTTGGTGAAAATGGCTGGGAATTATTTACTATGAGCTGCAAAATTCTTAATTAGGACCTGTAGTGTTAATAATTAGACCATTTCAACTAATTAATCGCCAATTAGCTACCAGCTTTTGCCAATAGGAGTAGAATTGTGATCCATCAGGACAATGCCAGGCCACATGCATTGATAATGGCTCTCCAGAAGCTGCGAGAGTAGGGAAACCTGGCGCCAAGTGATTAACACCAGTTCCTTTCTATGGCGAATTCTTTTGCTATTAAAAAATTCACCTCAATAGAAACTTGCGGAAGAATGGTAGCAAGATATCGATCAAAACGATGGATATTTGACCTAAATTCAATCATTCTAACTACGCAAATAAGGCCTCAAATGTCAGACATAAGTAATGGATTTCCTATTACTCTACCTTAGATAACAATATTTGGTTTTATTCCCTTATATTAAAGTAATCGATGAGTAGAATATCCCAAACTACAAAAAAAAAATACAAAAAATTGTTACTTTTTCGGTCGCTTTACACGATTTTCATCAGGACCTTCCTATTCCGCGGAATGTCTAATCGATTTTGGAGTGCACTAGGGCGATGGATTCATATGTCACCCGCCACCACAAAAGACCTCATCAGGACCTTTCCATGCAACGAAATGCCTAATCGATTTTGGAGTGCAATAGAGTAGTGGATTCATATATCGTCCGTCGCCACAAAAGAAAGTTGAAAAGTCCTCCGAATCGGAAATAACTTAATATTTTTGTTATTGTGGGCAAACGCGGTGCCCACTTAGAGACATTTTTCTCATACCCAAATTTTCATTGAAAATAGCTCATTCACTGCCGTTTAATATGTTTAGAATGACAGCTTTCTTATGCAACTTCTTTTTTCGAGTATCAAGAACAATTTTCCGTTCCTTTTTTGTGTGATGGCCTCGAGTATAACTATCTCTTACGTATATCCACAGCATTCAGCATTATCGGTGATCGCACGACCTCGTTTAAAATCAGCAAACCATAGACCAAAAGTTATTTTCGAAGAAGTAATGACAAGTAATGACTGAATCTAAACGTTTCTTCCCATCAAAAAACGTACGAAATTCGTTTTTCTGTTTCCTCATTGTATACAAACAAAAATCAAAAATAGTAAAACACTCTATGTCAACCACAAAGATGGAAATGTTATGACATATTGGAGGATGTCGTTTGGAGATTGTCATCCTCCACAAAGAAGAATAAGGACTTAATGGCCGATGTGTTAATGCAAAGAAACTACTTATGTTGCAGAGACTTTTTCTAATACGCCACTGTTTGCCTTACCACAAAAAATAATGTTGCAGGAGCGTAACACAATTATATTTCTTGTAGACTCTTTAAAAATCAACAACGTTGCAGAGAATGTTGCTGGAAGAAATCTGAGTTTTCACTGAATAAGGAAAATGTACTTTGGACAGAATTACTCCCAGAAAACTAACTAACTAACAACAAATGGTTGCTATTCCTCCCTCTCTGGCCGGCTCTATTGATAGTTGATAAACAAAAGGTGGTAGAGACCAAAGTTGTACCTTAAAGTAAACAAAAAAAAAAAGGAATTGGGAATAAAAGATAACAGTATTTAAGGACAACATTTGTTTGATCATAATCATCATTTGTAACATAAGATGGGCACAAAATGTTTTACTCAGCCAGTTTGGCATCCGTTACGACCACGACCACCGCGTCACCATCACCATCGGCAGAGCAAGAATATCGTCATTACTATCGTCATATGCAGTCACGGTATGTTAGGGGGAAAAGAAAGACGACCTCACTAACTCATTTTTCAGGGTATAATTGTATGGCCAACAGCGAAATTAACAATAATAACAACAACAGCAGCAACAACGACAACGGTAAACAATGTGCAACAACGCCACGATTGCAAACAACCGAGTCCACACCCTGGCATCGTCCCAGGCAACATCCCGTATTCCCCATTCCATATCAGAGATTCCAGATGTAGGTATGTATGTATGTGTACGTACGTATGTATGTACACGGTTATAGGTAGGTATGTATGTTACTCGCTTGCTGGAACATAAATTATGACGAATTGCAAATAAGAAAACAACAAAAGCAACAGTCAGAAGCAAACAACAACCACAACACTCGTATAGCGGACGAGCGGAAGATGAAGAAGACGAAGAGAAAACCTGTTAAAGAAACAATTATAAAAGGATTTGCAATTAAGGATGTGATGTACAAGTCATAACGAAGTGGGAAACAAATACAACTGCCAGGCAGGAGATTGGCGGGAGGAGACGGGAGAAGGAAGAAGAGAGTGAGGGAGAAAGAGGGTGAGGGAGAGAGAGATCAAAAGGAAGAGCGTTGAATGGAGTGACTTTCCTGCTTTTATTGTTATCCGCCCGCCTAATTGTTATTGTTGTTGCAGTGATTATTATTACTTTTATAATGTGCGTGAACAACAGAAACAGTAGCAGCAACAACATTAGCAGCAACAACAGCAGCCGCAACACAGTAGTCACCGTGATGGGGTGGTTGGTTGGCGTTAAGGGCGTTGTTGGTGGTGGTGGACTTTAGTTGCTTCTGCTCGATGAATCATAATGATGTTAACATATGGACAGAATCTCATAATAACAATCTCATAAGCATGCTGCCGCTCACATTATCCGGCTGTCAGGAGTCACAAACCAAAATCCAATTTCCCGCTTTCTATAGTTGCAGTGTATTGATTAAGAAAAACTAGGACAATAGTTTGTTATTAAATTTTCATTGAAAATGGAACACATGGCTCTCTAAAAGACATCTAAGTGCTGTCACTTTATTGGAAACGTTAAGAGGGATGTTTAGCATCCCTAAAAATCTTATAATTTTTTGCTAAACACTTGAATGTCACAACAAATTGACAGCAGCAGAGAAAATACGTTTCGGTGCAGAACAGAAGATTTTCCAATAAAGCATATGAATGTGAAGTGTTTTCAATCACAATAGGAAAACTGTATTCAAATATAACGCTTTTCAGTTGGAGAATTAATTAATTTATTTATTTATTTATTTTTTTTTTTCCAGGCCCTGAATGAATTCAAGTCGATGGGCGCTGGATGACCCGTGAATAACTAAAAGTAAGACTCATGATAGCCTTTGGGGATCAGAGTGCTACTTTAACAGATCCGGTACATGCTCAGACCGATAGGAAATTCTGACTTATTAATAGCACAATACAAACTTATGTGTAGCTCCGAATTATTAAGTAATTCAGGTCCATCAGCGACTTACATTATATAAGATCAAGAACAAAAATCCATTTACTGAGGAAGGAAAGAGTGTGATACAATTAGTCCAACGCTTCTCTAAAACTACGATGTCCTTTTATAGCAATAGATTTGTCAGGCTCCCCCCATGACTTCATAATTTGAAACAGACTATTTTCCCGCTTCTCTAAAACTACGATGCCCTTTTATAGCAGAAGATTTGTTAGGCTTCCCCCATGACCTCATAATTTGGAACAGATCAGTTTCTCTAGGATATCCTTTTGAGGTTTGCAAACATTGATAACAATTTTTAGGTAAACAATTTTAAAGATTTTTGGTGCAACCTTTCCCTTTTGGACATCCACTCTATTGAACGTTATCAGTGCCCGTACGACCTCGTTTAAAATCGAATCATCGACCGATTGCTCCTTTAGTTGATTGATTTCTTCTCACTTGGAAGTAACCAAAACTTTTTGCAGTATTTCACAAGCAAATCACTACTTCTGATCCGAGGATGAATATTCCCTCCCTTGTAATGCCATCGGACATCTGCCAATTGGTAGCTAAAGTGAGAAAGCGACCAGTTTGATTAATCTAAATAATGCCTATCCGATATCCGATACTGAAGCTTAACTCTTATACTTGCCTAGTGATCGTTGGTAGCTCCAATAATAGGATCGGATGCGATGGCCTAACAAGACCCGCTTTTCTTAAACAAAACTTGTTACAAAAACACGAGGGGAAATGGTGATCATCCACGCAAACATTATAAAGACCACAGTTTAGAGATGTGCGCTTGAAATGTTCGAACCCTGTATAGAGAAAGTATAACTCGTGCGCTTGAAATGCGCTTTGCGCTTAGCAAATATGTAGAAGAAGTCGATGCAAAAAAGACTGTGACATCTATCATGTAGAATTCGACATGAATAAAAGCATTGATTTGTGGATGTGAATCTGTTGTATTAGGTAAAAGTTTAGACACCTCATTTTCCGGTTTGGATCTGTAAGCAACCATACTACAAATCGCATAAAAGAGAACCACATCAAAAACTTTGTGTTATCGTCACAATAGATGACAGACATATATATTTTATGTGTCCACAGGGAAAGCATGCAATCACTGTCTAGACCTCGACATTAAGATCATAATGTCAAAATAGTAACATTCCGTGTGTGGCGACATCACCGAAAACGGATTCAAACTTGCATGGCCTGACGTGATAGTAAATGAAAGTAGAATCCCACATGAAGATATCCACAAGGTAACTTGACTATCTCTTCATCAAAACATAGCCATAGACTGTTATATTACCACGACTGATCATATAATAGTATATAGAACACATGCTTCTTGTTTCATGGAATCTGAACATCAATTGTTTGCAGTTAAAGCAGCAATCGTGAGATTGAGAAGAGCAGAGCATGGCGAAAAAACATAACCTAAATAACCCCGAAATAGCGAGAGGCTACATAAATAAAATCTCTTAATTATAACGGCAAAACGCCCCTAATCCTCATGGCAACACATTGGGCATTCGAATTGCGCCCAAGAAAGTCCTGCTCCAATGCAAAGAATGTTGTTGTACTGTATCTGAGAAAAAGAATGCTGCATGCATGGCAATGCTGCAGTTAGTCGTTCTACGTGTTGTGAGGAAACGCCATAAGGAGAAAAAAAGACAAATAGACCAACTTTTTAAACGGAAGCTATAGAGAGAGGGGTAGAACTCAAAAATTCTATCAAAAAGTTAAAAAGTGGAGGTAATGTAATAGGGTCTTGTGCTGGCAAAGATGATAATCTGGCCACAGATGGTGCTGCAAATATGAAGAGAACACTTCTCTAAGTATTAGCTACGGATAGCAGCACAGCCTTTGTAAGCAGACTTTGTCGGAAAGAATTGCTTACAAGTGGTAAAAACAGTCAAAAAAAGGTCATTTGAGAACGGAATATTGTTTGAGTGTTATGAGTCGAAAAGAAGCCGTATTTATGCCGGATCTATGTTATGACAACACATAGCCAATGTAAACCAATTGTAAATGTATAGAAGATAAGTAAATCAGGTGAGTGAACCATGGAATTTGAAACCATCTGTGCATCGAGTTACACAGATGGAAATTAAAAGAAGTGTAAAAAAGTTATATGAAGTATGAAGTAAAGTCAGTTGTAGGACATCTGAAGAAATTAGAGAATTTATGAAACAATTTACAAAGAGAGGAAGAAATAAAGGAACATTTAGATTAAGACATACAAATTGTAAAAGGTAGAATGTTTCCAATAAATCCGAATTTAACTTGTCTCCAAGTGAAAAAAGACATGTTTGGCTTAAGAAATGGTGCAAGGATAAGAAAGATTTACTCTAAAAGAAATCAGGTTTTGTAAAAGACGCTTATTCTCCTTTAAACAACCCCCGTTTTCAATTTCTACCTGAGTTCTTCACCACAGACTCAGCTAATATAGCTCACAACTAACTTATTCGTCTGGTTTATCACCGCCTGCCTCACTTATGGCTATTTTTTAGACTAGAAATACCGCTCCAGGGAACAATATCTTTCAGTTCGATTGAGGCGATTCAATTTGGATCGCAGAGCGCTCTGCGAGATAGAGCATATTTAGCGGTAAATGGTAGGTGGGTGTCTGTCCGAAGATGTGATCAGTCCAGACGGATGTGACCTCGCCTAGATCTGAAGCGTTCACACACACACTACTGTCGCTATCAAGACCCGACGTCTTATTGCTTGTATCCGTCATGACGAGACACTGTCTGATTGGAAGACATGCAGTGAGATTGAAGGTTGCGACTAGTGACACTTCTGCAGAAGTTGTGGTGATGAAGAGGAGTCCATAGAACATCTTCTCTGCAATTGCCCGCCCTGGCGACCAGGCGGGTATCAGCACTGGGCTCTTATTTATTTAGGGACCTGGGAGGTCTGGACGATACAGATATTGTCCGACTTAAGAGCTTCTTGAGGCGCTTAGGATGGTTCAACGGGGGAAACTAGGGGCATCCTTGTCTCTAGTTTCCGTGGTATCACAAGGGACTACACAGTTTAAGTAAGTCTGTCTATTCAGACTGCCACACTGACCTAAGCTAACCTAACCTAGCGCTCTAATGATCGTACTGGAAGCGGATTATTGGCCATACTTCAAGGATTAGAACAAAACGATGGCGTAAGTGTATTGTGTCCTGTGGTAAGTATTTTAAAGCAATGTAATAGATTTGGTAGAGTAATTAAAAGATTTTAGTCTTACTTTTTTATTTGTTAAATTTGTTTAAGGTTATATTCTACAAATAAATTACAAAACAATTATCTTATGAAGGAATAAGTGTTATTATTCATAAAACAGAATATAAATATATAAACATATCACTTCCTTAGTTATCGTCCAATACTCCAAACTTCAATTGGTATTCCTGTCTTTACCTGTTTCCCACTTTAAGATAGCGACATTTAAAAACGGAAGGAAATCAGAAGCCAGTCAAAGGAACTAAACGCAATTTTTAACTTGTCTCAATAAATACATAAAAATATATTTGTCATTTAAGGGATGTTGCATAAAACTCTAATATGAACTCGAACAAATAACAACAAAGAGGACCAGCCGCCGGAAGCACAGGAAAAAGCATTCCCTCCCTCTATTGCCACTGGATTCACAGCAACGAACAGAGAGACAGACAGAGAGAAAGAGAGAGCCAAAGACACCAAAACATTATAAACAATAACAAATGCAATAAATATACTATCAAAAGAACGATAACAACAAACGGAGAAAGACGAGACAAGAGGCACTTGAAAAATTCGTTTATTGGAAATTACTTTCTCTGCTCCAGGCAAGCAGCAATTACGCTTCACTGAACACTCCTCTGTTGGAAAGCAACAAACGGCAGCGGCGATGACAACAATTTGCCTCCTTCACTTTCATTCATTGATTCCTATATCGTTCATTCATCCACCCACGTTTTCCGACCACCCACACACTCGTTTTCACAACAGCGTTGCCACTGTGTGAGGCATTGCGTTGTAGCTCTTTTAGTCTGCATATCCGTTTTTTTTCTAACTCCTTTGTTCCACCTCCCCCCGTTAACAAATGCGGCGGTATATGTACATACAGCATGTACATTTATATTTATATCTCCATCTCCACAAACCCCCCTTAACTCCATCACTCATACTGTGTTGCCATTCGGTTACGTTCGTTCCATTTGACTGAGACCGAAATAGAAACTACGTCATAAAAGTTTGTTTGGAATATTTTGTCAGCCAAATTATAATATCAACGTCGAGATGATAGGAAGAGCATCACACGACAATCAAATCGAAATAAATCCACAAAATAAATCCCATAATCAGTAATAAAACAAAAATTAAACAACCACCGCGAACCAAATGGTACAGGAGAGAGATTCACACTTTCGGAGTACTTGTAGGCATTTCTATTTCGAAACACAAATTAATCGAATCAATGTAGTTAATCAAATCAAAACACATGAATCAACCTAAACAACAATAGCCACATCATGAACAGTTGAACGAGGGTCAGAAACCCACAATAGAATCTTGCATTTGGAATGAGCAACCTGACCTGGATCAAAAAAATCAATCAAACCAAACAAATCATCACATCAATGACATCAAACAAGTCAATCGTATCAATCAAATCAATCAAATAAGTCAAATCAATCAAATCGAACAAATCAATCATATCAATTAAATTAATTAAATCAATCAAATGAACCAACTCAATCAAAACAATCAAATCAATTAAATCAATCAAATCAAACAAATCAATCACATCAACTGAACCAACTCAATCAAAACAATCAAATCAAACAAATCAATCATATCAATCAAATGAACCAACTCAATCAAAACAATCAAATCAATCAAATCAAACAAATCAATCGTATCAATCAAATCAATTAAATCAATCAAATGAACCAACTCAATCCCAACCAATAATTCCCAGCGTCTTCCATGCATAGATCCTTGCAAGGACTACAATCTATGCATGCAATGCTGCATTTGGGATGAGTCAGGCAGACCTGAATCAAAATCAGTCAAAAGCAATCAAATCAGCCAAATCAATCAAATCAAACAAAGCAATCATATAAATCAAATCAATCAAATGAACCAACTCAATCAAAACAATCAAATCAATCAAATCAATTAAATCAAACAAATCAATCATATCAGTCAAATCAATTAAATCAATCAAATGAACCAACTTAATCAAAACTCGTAATTCTCATTTTTCGGGCAAATGTAGTCTTTCATGCATGGATCCTAGCAAGGACTACGATCTATGCCATCAGACAGGCGGCAAATTTTGGATTTTAGTTTTAGTGGTTTTGAGTAAAAAGCACCTTGAAATGTCAAAAATTCCATAATTTCTGCTCGTAATAATATTCCAGGCAATAATACGCTAAGGACGGTCGTAGTTTCCTTGAAACCTTTAACTTGTTACTTGTTTATTACTGACTGATAATAAGTGATAATTTCGCCTAGCAACATTTTCAGAAATTACTTTTTTAATCCGACGTTCAAGCAGTGTGCAACATTCGGTGAATTTAATGCTGGACCTACTTGCTAACAACGAATGCGGACGTAAGTTTGAAAATTTTTCAATTCAAAATTGCTCTATTGAATGCTAATACACGAAAGTGTTTCCGAAATCAATAAGGACAACCACTAATAAATACATGCTAAAGGCGTTGATGGCTTACATTTATATGATTACTAGTGGACCCGGCAAACTTCGTTCTGCCTTCAAAGGTGGCAAATTAATGATTTACAATTTTCAGGATAGATGGTTCTGTATTTAAATTTTTATTAGAAAAGTTTGGTTATTTAAATGAATGCTTTTAATACTTTTTTTGTAAAGTTTTTAAAAATTATTTAATTTAAGTCAATTTAATTGAGATTTAAAATTACTGCAAACGCTTTCACATGTACAACGTTCTTTGTTGGTCTGTCGGGAAACATAGAAAAATGAGAAGTGAAATAAAGTCAGTATTTGAAAAACTTCAATTTTCCTATAACAGGATCAGAAATAATGGTTTTTTTAATTTTTGATTTCTTCGGGTTGTACCACGCCTATTTGTCCAATCCTGCCCATATTTGCAGCAGAACTTACAATATGTAAACCAAACATATATACCAAATTTTGTTCAAATACCGTTAGCAGGAGTAGAAATAATTAATTTTTAATTTGTGGTTTGTATGGAAGGTACCACGCCCCATTGTCCAATCCCGCCCATATTTGCAGCAGAAGTTACAATATGTACACCAAACTTATATACCAAATTTTGTTCAAATACCGTTAGCAGGAGCAGAAATAATTAATTTTTAATTTGTGGTTTGTATGGGAGGTACCACGCCCCATTGTCCAATCCCGCCCATATTTGCAGTAGCACTTAAGATATGTACACCAAACCTACGCACCCAATTTTGTTCAAATACCGTAAGCAGGAGGAGAAATAATTGATTTTTAATTTTTTGTTTGTATGAGAGGTACCACGCCCCTTTGTCCAATTGGACCGAATTGTAAGTCTAAACCATCCCGGGCACCACCCAGACGCATATACAAAAATTTATGTAAAGCGGTCCAGCCGTTTAGGAGGAGTTCACTGACAACGCCCGTACAGTAGAATTATATATATAAAGATAGGTTTTGCCTGTCTGGAAATGGAAAACGTCATTAGGATTTTAATAAAATTTCACATGTTGTAAAACAACTTAGTTTAAACGTGGCCGTACTTTTATTGTTGGGGATATTTTATTAATTTTCCTTATTTCGATAAAATCAATATGAACTTTGTAACAGAAAACGCAAAATATTATAGCCCTTACATTATTGCCCCACAACATAAACTTGAACTTGGTCAGCTACAGTTCACTACTCCTTCTGATGCCGAAATAAGTGAAGTACCGTTATTGGCCGCAGTTATCTTTTCCAAGAAATTAATGTGTAAACAATTTTCTGGTTGATCATAAGGAGCCCCGACGCTTTTAATCTTTAGCAAAAAGCTTTAATAACACTAAAGGTGTCCTCATCTTGTAAGCAATTATATTGCTTACGGTCTACGATCGTGAGCTAACGCAACATCCATTTTCTGAATAGCTTTTTAATGTCCAAATGACATTAAATGTAGTTCATCATTCATTGTGTATAGTTTCTACCATAACGGAAAAATTAAAAGAAAATGTAACAAAAACGCTGGCACGACCACCTTTAAATTCAGCATTTAGGTTTATGCTATATAAAATGAATTGGGAAAAATATGAACTCGTCTGATTTTAAATGGTTTAGAAATTTAAAAATTCCATTCTCTCTTTTCTCTCCAAATTGTAAAAACTTCTCAAATCGCCCTCGTACAATTGCTGCGCATAACAGAAATCCTTTAAAGAGGCTCTTAAATCATAAAGTGAACAGTTTCACTTGAATTTTTGCGCAGTTTTTGTTTTACGTCTTTTGCTTTTAAGCGATTTTTTCGTGCGCTCATTCCTTTTCCTTTTTGGATTGCTGGTGAATCTAAATTCAAGGGCATCACACCATACCCTTACCATTCGTTGCAATGGTGGCTCACATGCCGGGTCACATCCCAACCATACGTAACATGAAGATAAAGAGCTCCATATCACACCATAAACACTCATTCCCATCCATGTTCCCCGCCACTTTAGCGACAGCAGCAGCGAAGTTGGCGCTGACGCTGCCATCCACCACATCTAAAATGCCTCGTGCAACACCACAACTTGGGGGATTAGCAAAACAGGCTAGCTGGCAGGCCGGCTGGCTGGATGGCGGTCTGTCACGCAGGCAACCATGCAGTGAAGACACTCTGACACTAGACAGTCAAAACCCGGGGAGGCGGAGAGGAAAGACTCGTAAACTTTTTCAATGGCGCAAAGGAGCAAACGGGGCTTGAGACGAACATGAGGAAGTTGTATTTCATTGTATTAAAAGTGAAAGGAAAGTTGTGCAAAGAAAAAAAAAAAAGGAAATAGGAAGGCAAAAAGCGATAGGATTTGCTAATGTCAATGGATGAGGTGGGATATATTTGTATGCAGGGATCGGAAAAAGGTTGGAATTTTTAATCAGCGATTACACAAAGGGAAGTCGGGGATTTATAAGGAATTCCGTTAAAGGAAAAGTTATCATGTTGAAAAGATAAGGAATATAAATATTAATCATACAGAATTTCAATTATGCAGTAGCCAATTCATTGTGTAGTCTGGTCATCGACAATAATAGTTATGTGTCTACAGCACATTGATAATAACAGATATTTAGGAATTCTATAATAGGTGATGACTCGCTAATCTTGCCTGCAAATGCATTAACACCTTTAGATGAGCAACATCAAATTTTGCTAGATATTTATGATTGGCATTGAAAGCGATAGCTGCTTCTATTTCTAGCAAAATTCAAAGTGGGGCAAAGAAAAACTTATGCAAAATTTAAATAAGACTTCGGCAAAGCTAACTTTGTCACCTATTATTTTGGTTGCACTATGAAAATATTGTAGAACTGAAAATGGGTGTAGAACAATTATTTATGAAGAAAATAGAAAACATAAATCGAATATGCTCATAAGAACTTCTCTCCTTCAGAAGCAACATTAAAATAATCGACGGTGGGAGACTTTACGTACGGAACATTGCCGTACCTTGGGGAAGATTCCAGCAGACACCTGCATATTTCAATGATCTATGCTTCAAATTTCAAGATAATCAGGATTAAGTACTTTCCTCTCGAAAACTGAAATCAGAAATCACCGTAAGAATTCTTAACAACGAACATAAAAGACGGTTAGGA
This sequence comes from Philornis downsi, assembly GCA_019455685.1. Classification (NCBI taxonomy): domain Eukaryota; kingdom Metazoa; phylum Arthropoda; class Insecta; order Diptera; family Muscidae; genus Philornis; species Philornis downsi. The sequence goes on along the minus strand of JAHXMU010000606.1, from coordinate 57,158 downwards.
GTCATCCACTTCGGTGGATGACAGCTGAAAAAGTCATCGCACAAATATCCTCGCACAAAATCATAAATGTCGCGCAAACGAGCCTGTACCTATTAATCTTTCTTATCTTATTATTTTTATTTTTTTTTTTTTATTTTTATTTTATTATTTATTTTATTTTATTTTTATCATTTATTTATTTATTATTTTATTTTATTTTTCTCATCTTTTGGCTTCTTTACGTTTGACCATTAGAGATCTCCCGACATCGTAAATAATGAAGAGATGGCGTCTTAACATTGTGAATATTTCAATAGATGGGTTCAATACTTCGCCAATAGATGGCTTCAATAATTTGTATCTTCCTTTAAATTAGTACGGTCAGGTTACGATAGATGGCGTTAGATAAAGATAAGATTTCATACTTAAAAAACTGATACTACTACTACTACAATTTAATAATTGTAACTGTCCGACTCAGTTTTGTTTGAGCGCACGTCAAAGGCGAGCACCAGCAAACAGAAGGTATGCCATATTTTACGCTTTTCCTCTGATAAAGGCGAAAACGCAAGACAGGAAACTGAAAATGTGAATAATGTGTTTATGGTTAGGATACTGTAATAGTCAACCATGAGCAAATTTTAGAACCGTCGATTCTGTTCTTGTGATTTTCTTGTCACCACCCTTGGGAAGGTCAATTGTCGAAAATGTCGATAGAATAATGGAACTGGACAGGTCCGACCGTCATTTAGAAACTGTTTCCTTTGTTCCTCAGCTAGATAGTGCGCAAAAACTCATTTGGATCCATTTAAATAAGAACACGATACAAAAATGATGTATGGCTGCCACACGAGTTAACGCAATGGGCTGAATTTCCATCTGCGAGTCGATACTGAATCGCTACAAAATCGACCAATTTCTAAAATGGATGATGACCGCTGATGAAAGGCGGTTTACTTGGGACAACATTAAGTGAAAATGGTCGGGATCGCAATATGATGAGTCAGGGCAAATTATAACCAAAACAGTATTGACTGCCAGGAAGATTTCGCTTTGCATTTGATGGAATTAGCAGAGGATTATGAGCTGCCCTGCTACGTCCAAGTTCTTCATTTTAACCAATACTGCCTGTCAACAATTAGACCGCCTTAAAGAAACAATCACCCAGAAGCAGCCGGCTTCGGCCAACTGATAAACCACGAAATCAGTGTTTTTGTTTCACATTATATTTTATTGCAGGTATCCTTTCTTATTGAGACGTCTTATACTATTGGCGATGGCATAGTACTCTCCATCCAGTAAAAGATTTACAATATGTCCTTTATTTGGTTACCCAAGAAATTTACGTTTTACATTGTGTAGTACCATAGATGCTCCTTAAACTTTGGTTATGGATGGAACGGAATTTCCACATTAACGTATATCATATTTGTCGTCGACTGAATCGTAAACTGTGGGTCGAAAAAACAGTTAGGTCAGTCATGCCTTACGATTAAAGATTAATCGAAAACGACTCTAAAAATGCACAAATTATTAAAATACCGCCCCTTTATTTTTTTATACATTACAATCGGACTGACAAATGGCGATGTAACGCAATGTACATCGCTCTGCCCGGTTTGATAAGAGCTACATATCTTTCTCTTAAATTCTAGTAGTGGCTCCCGTTATTTCGATTCCGGAACACCTATTTTTAAATAATCAATTCCCGATACATTTTTAGTTGTAAAGATATATGAAAAATTACCTTTTGACTGTAGTGGAATCTAACCGTATTGGATCGTCCTAAGGACAATGCAAAGGATTCACAAAGTACAGCAGTTATCCCCGAACTGACGTGAACAAAACATGCAGCTTTTTTCGGCCATACAAAATTTCTGCACAATTTTTTAAGGGATCTTCTAATTTTCTCCAAGTCCTGAAGGAAGTTATTCTGTTTTGAATCCAGGCTATCGTGGTTCAATTATGGTCCTTAAGCAGTTATACAGGAAATGTTTAATAAAACGTTTTAGGGACGTATAAGACAGTAAAAATAAATACATTATACGTGCTATCTTCTTATACGTGCTATAGGTTTACGCTAGATGACGTTTGAAAGATAAGATTACCCAGACATTTTTGCAATTGGTTGTCTCAGCATTGTTTAGGAGCGTATCAGTAATAATGGCCACTAGCAAAGGGAAGGTACGATACATATATATTTCAATGTGAAAATGAAGATATGGTCCTGATCATAATCTATAAGAGCCGATTAATCACATTTTAGTTTCGTCGACTCCTTTCTAGCAATTTCAATGTCAAAGATGCACCGCGCTCCGGAAGGCCAATTGTTCAAAATGTATATAAAATAATGGAAATCGTCAAGTTCGACAGTCATGTAAGCACTGTTTCGATTGCCCAGGAGATAAACAAAAAACTCATAGGCTGGATTTCCACCTGCGTATTTCTGCTGAACCGCAACAAAATCGACCGATTTTTGAGGCGGATGGTAACTGGTGATAAAAGGTAATCAATCATGTGTACATTTACATGAGTCTCGCCTTGAGGCCTTACTCATGGTGTGCCATTACACATGGTGCTGTTTTCTATAATTCTTTTCTTGGTTATAATTCTTTTCTTCTTCAGACAGCAAGCGCCCTTTTGGGA
>JAHXMU010000606.1:43656-54133 GCA_019455685.1 Philornis downsi | reverse complement strand
AAAACATGGGTCCGTCGAATATGGGCAACCCTGTACTTGGTTTTCGAAAAACGAGTTTCAAGATCAGTTTGATGTCATATTATAGGTGGATCCCAAGACATAATCCACCTGTTCCCAGGGCGCCTGGCACAAGGCCACACTACTTTGTTTTTTTACGCAAAGCATCATCCTTTGCCTGCTTAATTACAGGATCGGGTAGAGAGGCTTTGCGTTTTAGGGGTAAGCGGTACAAATCATCCTAGGAAACACCCGCTTACCCACGGTGATAAAAGGTAAGTCACTTACGACAACGTCCAGCGGAAACTCTTGCGGTGAGCCTGCGCAAACGATGGCCAAACTAGGATTGACAGGGACAGGAAATCATAGGGCATCTTTTCGTATGGCAGTCCAGAAGCGGCCACATTTGGCCAGTAATAAAGGACTTATTTTCCATTAGGACGCCAGAAGATCCAGAAGATTAGTTGGGAAATTCTTTTGCATCAACTTTATAGTCCGGAAATGACAAAAAATTATTACTACCTGTTGTTGTTTATGGTGAAAGAGTTTGCTGGTGAAAAATTCGTCGACTTTCCCAGTTGTTGCCCATAGGAAAGAGGTCTTCTATCAGAGGAACATTATGGATTTACCATCAAAATGGCAACAAGTTGTCGAACAAAATGGTGCATATTTGACCTAAATCGAATCATTCTAACTATGCTAAAAAAAATATTCAATATCATACAAAAATTATGGATTTATTTTAACTACATCTCACATGAGACTAAGTTCCGATTGTCGTCAGAGCTAATTGTGTTGAATCCTCCAAGTCCATTCGAATAATTAACAGTCATGAATATAATTTTCAATAATTCAACTAAACTTTGAAGATAGCGATTGAACACTTCGTTCAGATCCAATTCCGATCCTTAAAGGTTATAGTTCAAATATTCCATATGGCAGCAACAACGGCATAAAAACTAAAATTCAATAATTTATACAAGAAATGTATTTAAAATTACCACACAAAAAGATGTGTAACACTGAAATGTGGAAAACACATGAAACTATAAACAGCTCCAACAACAGCAACACCAGCGGCAAACAGCAATATCGCATGAGTACTAACAACAACTTAAAACATTGCATTGCTAACATATTTCATGCTTTGTTGCAATCAGGCAAAGACGCAGTCGTCAGCCAGCAGCATCATCATAATGCCATTCACGAACAATGTATGAGCGAGCGGCGAACGAGACATCGTTGTTGTCAATGATGATGATGATGATGATGATAATGATGATGACGAGACGATGTCGGACGATGACGAGACGACAACGAATGAACAAACGGCAACAGCAGCAGCAACACGACGAGCTACTACTACAACAACCACAGCAAATCATCAGCTATCGGTGGCAGCAACAACATGAATTTCAAGAATATCCGAACAAGAATGTTGGCGGCGCCTTTAATTTTTATAAAGGCGCACATATTTCAATTTCTACGCTGCGCTCTCTTCTCTCGTCGTCTTTGTAGTCGACAACGATGACGATGGTGACGACGACGACAGTGATGATGACGACAACACAGTGGTCTAAGCATTACAAAAGCAAAAATCGACGGAGGAATGAAACACAAACGCATTGCACAAGTGTGAAAATGTGAGATAAAAGTTTTTGGTTGTTTCTTTAAATATCATAAAATTGTTCAAATTCCTAACATTATGAAATGCACTGGAGGGATTGTTGTTGTTCTTGTTGTACATACAGTGGGAAGAGAATTGAGGACGGTGGGCTGGGTCCGACACAATAGGATGACATGATTAAAATCGTTCAATTCAAAACACATCTTAACACATCCGCAACTTACAAATGGTTAGTTAGTTAGTAGTAGTTAATAGTTAATTAATAATCTGCTTGATCCGCTGGCTACAAGTTGGTCAACAAGTCCCGGTATTAATATAGTAAAATATCTATTTTCTCTTTAGAACATGGCAAATTTCAAAATATGCCCATCACAATTATACAGTTAAGGAAAAAATTCTACATACACCCGCTTATTTTGTGTTTTTAAGATATTCTCAAGACAAATCATTAAAGCGTTTGCATTAATATTTAAAGTACTAAAAACAAAGTTCATTTACAAAACAAAAAGTTAATTCAAAAGCATAACAATAACAGAAATAACAAAAACAATAAAAATTCATGAGAAAAAAGTCTACATACAGTCTTAAAATATTTAATTTCTTTTAAATAAATAAAAGGAAACAATACATTCTTAATATTTTGTCGGACCGCCTTGAGCTTCAATAACTGCCTGAAGACGACGTGGCATAGACATCACCAAATTTTCCGTAATACTGGGCGCAATTTCCGACCAACTTCGAGTAAGGGCAGTTTTCAGGGTTTCGCGATTTCTGATATCATATTTGCGCCCAGATTTTTCCAAAACGTCCCAAATATGCTCAATTGGATTGGGGTCTGGTGACTGGGGAGGTGTATTGAGCTGCCTTGGTGCATGGTAAAGAAGCCTGTCTCGAACAATATGTGCAGTATGCTTGGAATCGTTGTCTTGTTGGAAAATCCATTGGTTTCCCAGGCCCAAGCTTTGCACAGATGTCTTCAGATTTTGTTCCAATATTGTCTTATACTGATATCTGTCCATAACGCCTTCAACAAAAACCTATCAACTAACTCCAGATGCCGCCTTAGCTCCTCACACCATAACACTGCCCCCACCATGTTTCACAGTAGGAATAATATTTTTGGGATCAAGTGCAGTGTTTGGTTTTCGCCAAACCTTGTTTCGGCCGTCATTCCCGAAAATATTATTCTTACTTTCATCGGCAAATATAACTTTCTTCCAAAAATCTATTCCCTTCTGTAAATTTGCCTTAGCAAAGTCCAGGCGAAGTTGACGATTCTTGGCAGAAATAAATGGCTTTTTGCGTGCAGTTCTACTTTTAAAGCCGCTATCATGCAAAACGTTTATTACTGTTCTTGATGAAACGGTAATATTCGATAATCTTGCAAGGTATTCGGATAATTTTGGGCACTTATTTTTGGATCTTTATGGACTTCTTTAAGGACACTACTGACATCGCGTCTTGAAAGTTTCCTCGGTCTTCCAGATCGCGGCTTATTCTCGGTACTGTTGGTGTTGGTTTGATCGTTTTTGACATAGTTTGCACTGTAGAGCGACTTAATTTTACAATTTTAGCAATTTCCCCATAAGATTTGTTTTTTTTGCGAAGGTTCGCCACCAAATTTCGAACTGATTGTTGAATTTCTCGTCTATTTACCATTTTTAGAGTTAAAACGTTTTTTACAAATCGCTTTCTGAATTTAAATGATTGTAATGTTTGACAAATAAAGCAAATAACGAAAACTAACGGCTTTTCCCTTTCATCTTCTTCTTTTTCTTATTCATTTTAAGAGTTGCCAATGCTGTATGTAGACTTTTTTCCCACCAATTTCCATATTTATCGCCAATAGCTTATAAATGATCAATCTTTTCAAACCTTTTTTCTTCAAACATTCTTAACTATTAATGTCTTAAACATTGACATCAAAATTATATTTAATATTATCACTAATTCTCTACAAAATAGTAGGGTGTATATAGAGTTTTTTCCTTAACTGTATGTCATTTCAATCATATAGATTCGTATTGAAGTGCTTTAGACGGTTCTACTAGGGCGATCCCAAAATTAGCCGACCTGACAGTAGATTTGACAAAAATTATTTTGGTGAAAAGTGGTAACCTTTAAACCATATGTTGTAATTTTCAAGGCCCCACATTGTTTAGTATTTTTATTCGAGCCATCAACGATAAATGATATCAGTGAATTATAAACATGGAAAAAATTGATCACCGTTATGTAACTGAATATTTCCATTTGAAAGGTCTCATTTCAACCAATATTAAACCCGTGCTAGATTCTACACTGGGAGAGTCTGCTTCTTCATTTGCAACTGCAAAATATTGGGTAGCAGAGTTTAAACGAGGCCGAACGAGCTGCCAAGACGAACACCGTACTGGTCGACCAATTGAGGTGTCCACGCCAGACACGGTTAAGAAAATCCACAAAATGGTATTGGATGATTGTCGGCTGAAGGTGCGTGAACTAGCTGATATGATAGGCATTAAAAAGCGATATTCATCGTATATTGACCGAAGATTTGCTGTGCGCAAGATGGGTGGGTGCCGCGCTTGCTTTCAATAGAGCAAAAGCAGCGTTACGAAGATGATTCAGCACAGTGTTTGGCGATCGTCAATTAAACCGAATTTTTGCGTTGATTTATAACCATGGATGAAACATGGATGTACCACTGCACACCTAAAACAGAGGAACAGTCAAAACAGTGGACTGGAATGGAAGATCCTTGTCTGAAAAAGGCGAAAATTATTTTCGATCGCACAGGAATTGTCCAAATAGGTAACCACCATGACAAAAAGTCCTGAAAGTTATTTTAATCGAAAATTTTTGAGATGCTGAATATCTTACTCTTATTCTTAGTAGGGGGCAACTGGTATAGACATTATACGCCGCCCGTAGAAAATAATTCCAAGCGCTTGATCTTCTGCGCTTCTCCTCCAATTCGTCAAACCAAGCCTTGATAGTATTTCAAAAGGCTGGTCCTGAATATATCAAGTGAAAATTTGTATATAACAAAAATACTTTCCTAACTAGCACTAGAGTTCTTAACAGTGCAAAAACGAAAGAAATCGTCACTGATTCAGACAGAGGCTGATGATTTTTTTCATGCAATACGATAGTACTAGATGAATCAACTATCTCTGCGAGTCTACAGAGAGATCTTTTCTCTATAGTATTCCCTTCTATGGTTTATGCCATAGAGTTTAAACTACTTAAAGAGGCTCGAAAAGATAAAATGCTCGACTGGTAGGATCCAACCAGACATGTTAAATTGCAATTAGCATTAGCAATTGATGCAATTGGTTTATATTGTCTAATTCATGAAACAATTAGAAATAGTTCAACTAATTTCCATTAGATAATTGAAATTTTTATTCTAATTGTAAAACTAATTGCAATTAGTTGCCATTACCAAAAAAATTGGTTTACTTTTACAAATAGAAATCTAATTGACTTCTACTAATGCAATTACATATTCAATTAGCTCGAATTAGAATCAATTATTTTGATATTTTCAAAAACAAAAAAAAAAAACAAAAAATATTCATAATATGAATTTCACACATATACATATATAATATACATTGTATATATATAACTTATGTACATAATATGTACTACATATATTACATACTAACTGTTTAATAGCTAGAATGACCGGGTATATTCGCTTTCAGCAATACAAGCTTTTCAAAAGAAAAGTCCGTCAAGCGACCCCGCCTTGGACTATTAATAATGTAGTGTGGATGGGGACACATCACATCATTACTCGTTCACTTCAATAATTCTTTGGAAAAAATGTATTTTTATCAAAATAATTGATTCTAATTCGAATATGAATATGTAATTGCATTAGCAGAAGTCAATTAGATTTCTATTTGTAAAAGTAAACCAATTTTTTTTTGGTAATGGCAACTAATTGCAATTAGTTTTACAATTAGAATAAAAATTTCAATTATCTAATGGGAATTAGTTGAACTAATTCTAATTGTTTAATGAATTAGAGAATTTCACAAAAGAAGGTTAATTAGCAATCATTAGCATTATCTAATCATTATTTAACATCTATGGATCCAACATACTTTTCTTATATAATAGGGTTTGATATCATTTTGGTTTAAATCCATACTATTTACTGTTTATAAGCCGTATGAAATCAATAGCAGTGGCCTTTATAATGACACCATTGCTTGGTTTCAGACGCAATATAAATTTTCTCCCCAGTTGGAAACATTTAGCTTAGCTTAGCAATAATACTAGACCTAATGAGCCCTTTATATAATATTAAAAAAAAACCTTCGCACTACCATTATTGGCCACTAGTACATACTTCGATGACGGTACCTTTTTCCACACTTTTTGGTGTCTGTACTTTGGTATTTCTGTTTATACTCAACAAACATTTTTATTGCCTTAGTATGAGTTATTGGCTGATACGATTGCAGTGGGAGGATTCACGATTCCTCGAAAATGTTTACTTATTTGTTTACTTGGCTTGTTTGTTAAACAACTAAAAGAAAACACACGTAAAATCTGGAAAAACAATTAAAATGATTATAATATCACCAAATAGTCATTGTGGGAGATCATAAGTTAGGTACTGAAGAGAAACCAACATTTTTTAAGTGTGGAATTTTCGAAGAAAGCATAAGAGCAGTGATTTTTTTCGTGATTTATGTGGCAAAGGAGTGAACATATATCCATCAATACATTCCAGAATTGAATTGGCAGTTGGCGGAATAAACGTGCCTGGTAAAATTCGTCCAAAGGAACTGATAAATGTTACGCCGGTAACGCTGCTCTTATAATTACCTTGAAAAGCGAACAACAATGAATAGTGAATATTGTACGATAATTTAAAGGAGGACAACAAGAAAAGAAATGAGTCTAAATTGCGAAAAAAATAGTACTTTTCGCCAAGGCAATGCACAATATTAAAGTCGATATTTACAAAGGCAAAATTGCACGAATTGAAGTTCAAAGTGCCGCAATATCCACATTATTCTTGATGTTTAAAAAAAAAACAGCAACAACAAAGGAAACACACACAATTTTAGAAAAATAATTGAAAACAATCATAACATACGAAATAGTCGGTACAGGTGAAAATAATTTAGGTATTTAAAAAATCAACACCTTCCATGTGTAGGATTATCTGAGGAAAATGATAGAATGTACGCATATTTCATATAGAAAAAAACCTCATTACGATCCCACTCGCATTGGAAACTGAGCGCCAAAGGAAATATTTATATACATATATATACAAAAAAAGAGTTATTTGTATAAAAAATATTAAGTTATTTAAAAATAAATATGAGAAATAAAAACATAATTCGTTTACTATACCAATTGTAAGGTCAATTAATATACAAATTTTGTTTGAGGAAACATATTTCGTGAAGAAAAGTAGATGGATGAATACTTTTATTGAGTATAACAGGTTTCATTTATAAACAAACGGCTTCTAAAGCAAAATTTCATGTAAAAATCTTTTCGTACCTACAGTATCCTTTGGGACACAAATCTGGTCTTTCTCAACGAACTTATTCTCTCATATGTCGCATAACACTCAGATAAAATTCTTAATTTAACGTTTCACCTTCTGACAAAAATTGCAAGTGCACAACACCGCGAGAATCTGTGAGAACAGTCAGCATTAGCTTGACTATTAATCGACTTTTACGTTTTATTCTTTTTTTTTTTGTATTTCAGCGAAGTAATTAATGTGGCACAAAAGTTCAGCGGCTGTCTTTCCCAAATTTTAATTATAATTTTCAGAAATACTGAAAGCATTAGTGGCCGATGCAAACAAGGCAAATCTTCCACTTCATCTCGACCGGTTTTAAATGCAGTGTACTCGTACGCGCGTGTTCAGTACACAAAATTCCATCTGCATTACAAAACTTAAGGCAAATTCTTTGTTTGACGTTTTTTAACATTGCAAAAATCACAAAAAAACACACCTGAGATGAACTAACAAAGTCTTGCACTGTGAACAAACTAAATGACAGATCGCGTCTAAATACAGAAGACAGCTGTGCCAACTTAGCGACATAAAAAGTTTTGACAATCATTTAAGCGGTTTTTTAAATAATCAATTCCCAGTATTTTTTACATTTCTGTAGAAAGCACGATAAAAGCCGCTCCGCTTGAGCTGAAGCGTTAAGTTCAGAATTGGGCGAAAATCGTGCAAATGCGACAAAAGTTGCCCATACAAGCATTAAATCCGACTCTAGATGATGCTTTCCACAGTTTTTTTTTTCTAATATTTTTATTTTTTATGGTAGGATAATTCTACATACCGATTGGCATTCGACAGCCAATAAGTCTGCAAGGATCATCACATACAATTTACGAAAAATATTTTCGCTACAATATCTAAAAAGTGAATTATCATATACATCGCATACACATATTGAATATAATATGTGAAAACATAGTTTAAATTAATTGTAGTCTAAATTTTTCTTCATTTAAAGTTAATTAAAATACACTTAGAAACGTATGTTTGTACTCGTACACTGAAATTTATTAAGAAATATTCTCATACAATTCCACCCACTTATACGGGCTATCATGAATGCCGTAACTGGTGTTGTTGTTGATAACGATAATGAAGATTATGACGTATGTACTATAAATACGAGCAAACAGTAGTGTTCGTGTAAGTGTAATTAAGTAAGAGCAAGTTAAGCTATGAATGGCTAAGTAAATTCAAAGTGTGCACTTTGTTGTCGGATTCCACGATGTTATGATATGTCAGGGATGGTGAATAAATGAAAATGTACTTTTGGCTCAGACTGACTTGATAGTACACTTAGAGAGAGTACAATTAGGACCAAAATTGAACAATTTTATTCTTGATAATAAATTATATACAAATAATAGGTAAGTACATTTCAGTTCATAACGGACAATTTAAATTGACACAGTTTAAACTCAAATATGGTCAAAAGAACTAGGTTTTCGAAACTTTTATTTTTTTTAGGTGCCTTTGTTATTTGCTCTAGCTCAGCTCTTAAATTTTGTGTTATACCGTTATACAGCTGACTTTTTCATTCTTCAATGGCAAAACATTTTTTAATGTTGAGCTGACTTTTAAATCGCATTATGAACATGGAAGTATTTGTGACGAAATTACGTTCTAGAAATTTCACATTCAAAGATAACTTCCGTAGCTGCCAAATGTAGGTGATGAGTACGAGATCAATTCTGATGTTGGAATCGTCAAAAAGCTCGATAATTTAATAATTAAATTAATTAATTTAACGAAGCCGATAAAGAGTTGCGATTTATTGCCTAAATGGAACCAAATCTTTTTGAAATGCATTGACAGAGCATCCTAAATGGCATTACAATAATATCAACTGGATGAAATCATGGTCCTGGCAAGATGAGCACGTTCAAACTTCATCAAAATTTGAATTATATAAAAAAATAGTGTTGTCAATTTGTTACGATTTTAAGGAAATGTTTTAAAACACTGTGCTTCAATTATTCTATTTCTTCGAATCGACAATTTATTTACAACAAATAATTGATATGCTTTATCATATCAAATTTTGTCCTATTATCATTTGCATTTATCTCCAAATAACATTTATGATGTAGGAGGTATACACTTTGACATCAGACTGTTTTATCTGCAGACTACATGCGCGTGTAATTAGTTTCGAGTGGAGTACATTTATTATATTTGAAAAAGCTACATAGGCTGCTTTATTAGCGAAAATGTTGCTTAATATTTAATATTGAGTTGTTCGGAAAGTTCGTTCGGTTTTAAAAAGAAATTAATTTACGAATTTATATACAAGAAAACAATTATTTTCAACTATTATATAATCTCTCCCTTTTTTAATAACTTCTTCCCACCTCTTTTTAATTCCTCTCTCATATAACTCGCGTGGTTTTTCTAAAAAAATGTTCAATTCGATTTTTCACTTCTTCGCCGTTATTTAAACTCAAATCTTTCAAGTGGTTGCTTAGACTGCCAAATAGATGATAGTTGGACGGGGCGAGGTTTGGGGAGTACGGTGGGTGAGTTAAACCTTCCCACCCAAGCTCTGACAGTTTCTGACGGGTCCGCAAGGCAGTGTGAGGCCTCGGTGAGAGAATGAGGTGCCCACACTCTATTATGACTGATTTTTTTATTATTTCAGCTATTTCCCTAACTATTACATGATTAACAATAATTAAATCTTTCACCTCCTCGGAAACAAGTTTTTTGGTCGTCCTGATGTGAGAGCGTCCATTGCGGAGAAGTCACCTGTAGAAAATCTTTTAAACCATTTCTGGCAAGTTCTTTCATTTGGTCCGTTTTTTTTCACAAAGAGATTTTATTTTATTTTTATTTATTTCCTTTTCTAAAATAATACAGCATAATATGCCTAAAACGCTGTAAGCACTCACGACTAGAACGAGAACACAAGTAAGCAATATTAAACAGGTTAGAGAAGGGGTGGGAGAAAGTTATGATAGTGTTCCCTACGTCATGAGAAGCGACGTATGGTGGACTAACGAATTAACCGAACAACCCAATATTTAGTTTTGACCGTGCAATAGAGATTTAACATAATTGTATTATGTGGCACTCAGAAGTTTGCAAAAGAACCTTTTTAAAATGATTCAACAGCATTTATCGCCCTAGTGCCATCTCTATAAACTACTCATGCTCTTATCGTCAGAAAAAAACACAGGGCTCTCATCCATGTTTGTGTTGCTGTCGTGGGGCACCATTAAAAGACTTTACTTGTTCGTACGAGCAACTAACCATTGCTCATTGTTGCTGTTTGGGTTGCTTATGTGTGTTCGGGGTTCGGTTGGTGGTGATGACTC
>JAHXMU010000605.1:224807-243266 GCA_019455685.1 Philornis downsi | reverse complement strand
GTGACGTAAGCGTGATGAAAACTCAAAACTTTGGTTGCAATTTTTCATTATTCAAAGAATCGCTTTCTGCTGTAGAAAATGTTTCTTCAGAATATGTCTTCAGAAAAAAAGTTCCATTGAAAAGCATCTCCAAAATATAAATAATTCCATTAAAATAGCTTATTAAAAAGCATCCCTAAGGGTTGCTATTAATACAAAATCTGCCCGCAGATTCCGATGGATTTAATATTTTCCATGAGTAGAGATACACTGATAGTAGAGATACACTGTCTACACTGATAGACACTGAACTGAAAAGTCATTTAATGTTCTATGGGATTAAAGCTTATACACCCTGTACCATTGATTGCAGTCCATAATATTGGGGACGGACATTACCGACACATATTCTTATGGCGAGTATTGAGTATTTCTAGTTTGTACAAATGGAATGACAAACTTAGTATATCCATTACCATATAAAGAAAGTTAAACAAATGTAAATGGAGCTTCTTTACATTGGCTATTATTACGTCCCCTAAGGAATAGATTTTAAAGTGTTTCATACTAACATAAATGTTAAATGGAAATCGATCCATTATTTATAAGTACTTCATTATCGTTGTTTTGGAGGTGGTTTAAAAGTGATTCGTCGGAAGCGGTAAACATACACGAATTGGGTCCTTAGAAATGGTGAAAATGTGATTGCTTTTGAATAACTTCCACTTTTTTTGCTGGGTAGTTATGATTGGTGTCGGCAAGTCAGACAGACTGCCTTCTGGATGTCTTCAAATTTGACTCTGGTACTACTGGATGTTATTTGTTTTGACGCGGAACATTCGTAGTCACAACTACGTAGTCACAATTGAGCTTAGAAAAGTTTCTTTCCCTGCTTTGTTATTTAAATCTACCAGGCTCAGGTATCCATTCGGCAACTCAGGTCACTCGTAATAAACGGATTATAGTATGAATTCGGACCTGTCTGTTAAATTTTTTTGCCAACTGCGTACAAAATTTGTGTTAACCCATTGCACATATGCAGCAAACCCCAAATCATTTAGCCCTGCAGTCATTTAAGTTATGAAATCATTACCCGAAATTAGAGATCGTTGATGATTGTAATCATCTGGTGGTGGTGCTGCCGATGTTCCTGTTTATGTCCAGAGTTCAGTTTTGTGGTTTCCCTCGATGCCACCGATCCATGGATCGTACGATACGTGCCAGTGCCGGAGTTGCAGTGGTTTGCAGCAGTCGTTGTTTGTGCAGATGATGATGATGATGTTGATGGAGCTTTCAAAATAAACATTTATGTTGCACGAAAAGTTCGAGTATATAATATTTCGAGAATGAGTCGATCGATATTCAGTATGTTTCCTCGGCATCAAGTGCGCGATTACGTTCCACAGCGTGTGAGATGATACGCTGGGTGGTCCAAATGTTGTATATTTACGTTTATGGTTCACCCAAAAACAATCTGTTTAATTTATGTTTATGCATTGAATGCCCAACAAAACATTTAACTGCTGCAATAGTAAATTTGGCATTCAATTTCTGATTAGTCATAAATAGAATATGCAAAAATGTTGTAAACAATATTGTATTGTATTAAATTAAGCCTACAGACAGCAAAGATTCGAGAGTAATCAAATAAAATGGACGCTGGGCTTTGTGAAAATACATACCCGGTAATCCTGACATACTAGATTGTAATACTGAGGGGCCAAAGCGTTACACAAATTAATCGCATTCTAATTTTAACTTTCAACAAACTTGGTGTTTTTGTGAAAACTGACGAAATGTCATATTTGTATAGGGAGCACCATTCTTATGTAAAGGAAAGGGAAAACATTTCCTATCTCTCGGAAGATATGGTTGTTAAGGGCACGTGAAAGCAAAGATATAAGGGTAGCTCCAAAATTCACTGACCTGACGCATAGATGGTGCCAGTAGTTTGGATAAAATTTGGTGACAATCTTACAATATTATAAAACTTATGTTTTAGATTTCAAGGCACCAGGCTGTTTAGCATTTTTATTTGACCCTTCAAAAGTAAACGATCTTAGTGAATTTGTAAACATGAACAAATTTAGTCACCTTTCTATAATTTAATATTTCCATTTAAAAGATCTCAGTCCAACCAATATTAGGGCCGACCTAGACTGTAATCTGGGGGGAAACAATCCTTCGCTTACGACTGTAAAATATTGGGTAGCAGAATTTAAACAAGGCCGTACGCACTGCCAAGACGAACATGGTAATGGTCAGTTAAGAAAATCGACAAAATGGTGTAGTGGATGGTCGTCGCTTGAAGGTGCGTAAGCTGTCTGAAATGATAGGCGTTTCGTAAAGTGATCGAAGATTTATAGACGAGAAAGCTGGGCGCCAGATGAGTGCCGCGTTTGCTTTCAATAGATCAAAAATAGCGTCGTGAAGATATTCCATTAGAGTGTTTGGCGATGTCTCACCGCAATAAAGCCGAATTTTTGCGTCGATTTATAACCATGGATAAGACATGGGTCCACTACTTTACAATGGAAATAAAGGAACAGTCAAGGCAGTTGACTGAAATGGGAGAATCATGTCCGAAGAAGGCGAAGACGGTTCCATCTGCAGTCAAGGTCATGGCGTCTGTTTTTTGGAACGAGCGTGGGATTATTTGTGTTGATTATCTTCAGAAAGGGAAAACCATCAACGGCGAATATTATGCTATAAAAATTTATTGCATCGTTTAGGTAATGAAACTATGTCTTCTTTGTTGGGTGGGTTAGTTTTAGGACCGCTCTCGAATGCAAGGAAAGCTTACTCAAATATTTGACATAGAGGCGATAGGAAGGAGTTTGTTTTTAAGCTAATGTCAAAATTAAAAGTCTGGTCAGTAAGGCACACAGAATGCACAGAGTCCATAAGATACGAGGGTAATCGATCAATTTTCTTGGGAAAGTTAAGCAGAGAATTTTTTTTTAAAGATTATTTTTTTTTTTTCATTTTTAGCACAGTCTCTCCTTCAACGATTAACCAACTATTTTCAGATTTCCCAACCAGCAATCAGCAATCATCTTTTTGGAAGATACTTTAATTTTTGTGTGTAATTTAATTTTTGTGTAATAATAAAAAGTCATAACACGAGAAATCATATTGGTGATGTGGTAACAGATAAAACATAACCTTCATATAAACGTCTGTGTAAGAACCGTGGTGCCAACATAGCCTCAGATGACTATCTCGCTGCAGCGTAGATGGGTAAGAGATTACGAAGAGCGATAATCGTGTGCAGCCAAGTCTATATAACTCCTAATATAGTCACAACCTAATTCATCAAACTTTCTGAACTGCTGCAACAAAATTCTCCGAATCTCGATGTTCTTGACATACAGCGTCAATATATTGCGTATCCAATGGCAATTGCCGCAAAAACCGTAGTAAGACATGAAATGCCCTGATCAGATAACTTTTGGTAAGCTAAAAAAGCGTCACTTTATGTCTGAGGGAAAGGATGTTACATATCGGGCAAGGCTGCAGCCAATTGCTGTGAGAAACCGCTATGAGAAGAGAAGAAATTGGATGGAGACCATCTCTAAAGGCGGAAGTAATGGTTGTGGATACAGCGAGGGTATTGAAATTTTTAGGGATACAGATGCAGCTCGAAGATTTTGCTAAAAGAGAGACACTTCATTTGTAAATGAAAAAAAATTGGTTCTCATAGCATGCAGTGTTTACTTGAACCTTTGAAACTTTTGACATAAAATACGTTCAAGTTTCAGCCAGTTTAGTTTTCGGCAGTGGTGTTTTGTATTATCTTATACGAAAAACTTATGATTTTTATTGAAGATGATACCGGACGTGTTCATTGTAACATTCTTCACAACCATCTCCAAAGTATATCAACGAGGTCGTCCCACTAAAGCCTCGTTTATTGTAAAATGACCTGCTGATATTTTAGACTGCCTTGACTGAAGACTTGACGTCAATCGGTATCTTTTTATAAAGACGTATAAGTTCCGTAGGAATACTAAATTCGTCGTCGTAAAATTTTTGCTGTACCTGTTTGCCGTAGGCGCTCTTATAATAGTCTGAAATTGTGTTGAAATTTAAATTTTTTACGTCTAAATCTGGGCTGGAGAGATACAATTAGGTCAAGTCAGGCCAGGTCAGGTCTTTCACATGTCACACTCGGCAGAAACCTATAAGCGACGATACACAAAAAGGCGATCCGATCAAATTTTTGGAATTTTGTACTTGGACCACTACCATAATTACGGGAACATATGGCTTGTACAAATTAGCTGCCTTCTTACTTTATTATCTATTAAATGGTTGGTTATCTATTTTATAAAATTAATAAGTTTTTTTTGGGGCCTGCTTTGCTAGCGCTGCCAGTATCATCAGTAGGATCGTGGTTCTGAGTCCCGATGTGGTCACTTCGATGTATCTGACTCAAACAGCCGGGTAATCCAAAGTTCTCAGAAGCTCATCAACATTTAATTCACGGGATGTAAAGAAATTAGTTTTTCTATTAATTTTTTTTAAGGAAATTTTTTTAATAATATATTTCTTCACGCAGTCTTTTTTTCAATTTAATTTTTAAGAAAAGTGTCTTTAATGGAAATGTTCTTTCAAGAAAATTTATTTTCTGAAATTCTCTTCCATTGAAAAATGTTTTCAACGAAAACTTTGTGTACGAAAAAACAAATTGAAAAAAACGTTCAATATTAAATATTCCTAGATCAAGTTATTGGAACATTTATTTCCCCAATAAAACTAAGACTGACCTTCTGAAAAGGTCAAGTATTGGCATCCTTTATTTGTGGTTTTTATAACGCAGTGGGCGGACGGGATATGAAAAATTTGTCTCGATTTATATGCTGAACCAAAACCAAGGAAGGCTATAACAATGTATGGTTTCTGGATAATTTGTAAGTAAGTTTGTCTAAAAAACTATAGATGGTGTTGTTGAGTAAAAAATCAAAACAATGAAGCAGTTTTCCAGTTTTATATTCGATTATCGTTGAATTTAAAACAATTTGTTTGAAATTATAATGTGTTTTCTATATTTTTTTTTAATTATTATCTATTGTCAATATTTCGTTCTTCTATTGTCTGAAAATTTATCAACAGGTTTCATGAAAAATCGAATAACAATTTTTATAATTCGATACATCGGCTCTTGCTTACCTTTTGTCTGAGCATAACAATCAATTTAAATTACAAGTAGACAGTGTTGGAAAGGGCAAAAACGTAACAAAAGTTTATTTTTTTTTTTTTTTTTTTGTTCAATAGTTGAAATACTCTTTATGAATGCGTTTTTTATGAAACTTTTAACGGGCGCTAAAACGCTTATTAACAAAATACTATTTTAAAGTTTGTTTTGTGTTTCTTTATACAGCGTTATCCATTTAGTGGCTTCAAAACCGTCGGTCTGGCCAGTGTTTCAGCTGTTAAATAACTATCATCTGAAGTGTTATTTATTTATTAAATGAAGGGTTTGCCATTTACGAATACGTATCGTTATATAACCAAAGAACTCGTGAAAATAGTTCAAATTTACTACAAAATTGGTGATCATCTTTCGTGCATTCCGGGGCGATTATATTGGTCGTAATCGACCTACTGTGCAAGAAATTGACAAGACTATAAAAAAATTTGAAAAGACGTAACACTTCCAGTCCAGTCAGATGTGTTCAATCCTGTATATCATCGCAATGTACTTACTGCTGAAAATATCGTTGCTGTTAATGAGATTTGAGGCGGATAATCCGACTTTCATTTCAAGGCGATATGGCCGTATTATGACCGACTTTTTTGGCTTCCAATTGAAAACTATAACCTGGACGATATGCAGTTTCAACAAGACGATGCCACGAGCCATTCAACATGAACAACTTTGGCTTTATTGTATGAGAAAGAATTTTGTGGAAAGCGTAATTTCATATTTTGGCGATGTCATTTGACCACCAAGATCATGCCGTTTGAAGCCGTTAGACTTTTTTTTGTGAGGCTACGTGAAAGACTGAGTTTACGCAAATAATACTCAAATGCTGGAGCTTTTGAAAACCAACATTTGCCAAGTTATCGCCGAGATACCGTTCAAAATGTGCGAAAAAGTGATCGAAAACTACCTCGAAAGGATCCACTGCGGCAACTAATTCAGAGGTGGTCATTTAAATTACATTGTATTTTGTCTACAATGGAAAGGTCCAAGCATTATAATGAAATAAAAGTTTGATCGTAATCATAGCTTTGTGTGTGTTTTATTTAACTATACTTTTGAAACCGAAAATTGGATAATTGCCTAAATGTTGGCAGTTGTGAGCCGCTTGAGAAATTCTATAATGATTTGTGGTTACTCTCAACTGAGTAACAATCATAGAGCCAAAATAAATATTTCTCTATCAAAAAAAAAAAAAAAGAAAAATCATTGCAAATTTGTGTTACTCAATTTCTTCTTTGTTTGAATTGACGCAAAAGTTAGAAAATGTAAATTTGCTTGAGGTTGTAAAAAACACTTAATTTATTTTTTCTTCGAGTTGACGCAAAAGTTAGAAAGTGGAAGTTTACTTGAGGCTGTAAAAAACCACAAATGTTAGTTGTTCTGTTCTTCGAAATATTAAATCTAGGAGATCAATAAGTTTAATGAATTAGATTGATCGAAATCATAGTCTATTGTGGTCTTGCTCTGTTATAAGATAGAAAGAACAAATCAAATTTGTATTATTTATTCTTTTCGTTGTTTCGAAAGTTGAATATCCAACGTATTAGTCACTAATATTGCATTTGAGTGACACAAAAGTTGGAAAGGAAAAACTATGTTGAAGCTGTAAAGAATGTCATAAATACTTGTTCTGTTCACCGAAGTATTAAATCTAATTGATCTATGGGCTTACCAGTTTCAGCTGAACGAAATCATGGTCGGTGGAGATGAAAAGTAGTCTCTTCTGCCTACGCAAAACACAATTCGGTAAAATATTAATATGTCCGAAAGTTGTAGTAGTTAAGTAGGAAAATTTGTTTGTTTATGTTAAAGAAATTTCGAGGAAGACACAAAATGTTTCCTACCCAAAACTTTTGCTGGGTATGTCTACCAACATAATATACGGAAATATTTATTTTCGTATTTGCACAATGTTATGCCATCAAAGGGATTCCCAAAACATAAACTTCACATCATTTTCTTAGCTTTCCGTGAAGTGGTAAACCAACTCTGAAGATTCTCTTAAAGAACATAAAAAATGCACACAAACACATACGCACGCATACAAAAGCCAAATTGAAAGTCAATCTGAGGATCATTTGTTCTTTTCAGACGCCGAACAAGTAATGATAATCATTTTGGAGCATGTAGGATGTACACTTCAACCCTTGGGCTGGAAAAAACTATAGTTTTCAACTTAATCAAATCGTTTGTTTAACATAAATATTTATTTAAAATTGATGTTGCAGATGGTAGAGGCGATGGTGATGATGATGATGACCATCGTTATCAGGCCGAAAATGACTTTGGGGTTGTTGAGAAGAGAATTTCACTTTTAGCGTCTTCAGCACTTCAAATGTTTAATGTTTATAATGTTACGCAGAATGTTTCAAGTGCGATCAAATGTTGGCAGATCGATGAAATAAACAATATTCAATAATATCGTAAATTTGAATATACGTATATATAGGTATATACATACACATATATACAAATTTGAATAAATGTATATTCTCGTATATATACAATTTTTTTTTTCTTGTTTAGAGAGAAAAATATGGTTTTTGTTTTGGGAATATAGATTTCATTTGTTTTATTTTATATTAAAATAGGCTGATTAAAAAAAATGCTGCCACATTGGATTTCAAGATAGGCTATCGCACCATAATTAAGATTATCTGTTATATTACTATGTATTAGTGCGTCAAGGCTATGATTGTCAATTGAATTCAAATATTTGTAATAATCAAAGTTTGCTTGACACTTGATACTTTGTAAAATCTATTTTGGCCTGTGAAAGACTTGAGGCGCTATGATCATATATCACAATATTCTATACGTTATTTACATTTTCCCTTTAAGAATTACATTGAATTTCAAGTCATTAAATCATTTGATAAATTGGTAACATCTGGTTCAACACCTTTACTGCGAAGTGGATTTAGGTTCAGTACATCAACTAGAACTACAGCAAAACTTGTAATTCATCTTACATCAGGTTCTTTTATATTCTTAAAATCATCTACGGTATGCGTTTGCAGAGCTTGAAGCGGCTCTCTCCGCACGTACGGAATTTTGTTTATTTCAATCAAATTTGATTAAGATTTGCATTAAGTGAACTTTACTAGTCTATTTTACATTATGTGTTTTATGTTACTTCTTATGTTTTTCTTGTTTCTTATTTTTCTTTTTAAATTTTTGCATTTGGTTGGGGAACCGTAATAAAAACTTTGTTACAAAGCGCCCAATCAGCGAAAGGCAAAAAAAAAAATATTTCAAATAATTTATTTTCTCATTTACGATATCTTTATCCCCTATCCCATTACTTACTGCTTACCTACTGCTTACTTTTCTGCTTCCTTGCTGCTTACTTACTGCTTACCTATTGCTTACTTTACCGCTTACATACTGCTTATCACTATCTTTTATCTTTTTCTGACCTAGCCGGCTAGCCGACCTGACGTATATTTGGTGCTAGTAATTAAAAAAAATTATTTTGGTTAAAAATGGCAACCTTATAGATCATAAGTATTAAGTTGCAAGGCGCCACATTGTTTGGTATTTCTATCTGAGCTATAAAAAGTAAACGAACTCACTGAATTTATGAACACGAAAAAAATTGGTCACCGTTGTATAATTCAATATTCCCAAATGAAAGGTCTCATTCCAACCCATATTAAAGCCAAACCAGATTCTAATCTGGAGTAGTCTGTTCCTTTGTTTACGACTGTAAAATATTGGGTAGCAGAGTTTAAACGAGACCGTACGAGCTGCCAGAACGAACACCATAGTGGTCCAGTGTACCAATTGAGGTGTCCACGCCAAACACGATTAAGAGTGATATTGCGTAACCTAGCTGCAATGATAGGTATGTGAAAAAGTGCTGTACATCGTATATTGACTGAAGATTTGAAAGCGAGAAAGCTGTGCGCCAGATGAGTGCCGCATTTGCTTTTAATATAGCAAAAACAGCGTCGTGAAGATGTTTCAGTGGAATGTTTGGCGATGTCTCACCGAAATAAAGCCGAATTTGTGCGTCGATTTATAATCATGGGTGAGACATGGGTCAATCGCTTTACACCTGCGATAAATGAACAGTCAAAGCAGTGAACTGGAATGGGAGAATCATGTCCAAGGAAGGCAAAGATGGTTCCATTTGCAGGGAAAGTCATGGCGTTTGTTCTTTTGCGACGCGTATGTGATTATTGTTATTGATTATCTTCAAAAAAGAAAATACATCAACGGCAAATATTATATTAATTTATTGCAGTGTTTAGGTGATAAAATTATGGAAAAAAGGACGCATTTGGGGGAAAAGAAAATATTGTTTCATTAAGACAATGCTCCAGTTCACACGCCCACATCCACTATTGCGATGGCCAGCATTAATGAATAAAAATTCAAATTGCTTCATGACGTTCCTTATTCGTCACATTTGCCATGAACTGACTGTTTTCAGTTTCCAAATTTGAAAAAATGTGTCGGTGGTAAAATATTTTCCAACAATAAAGAGTCTGCGGTCGATGGCTGTTTTAAGGAATTTGAGAATTTTTACTACAAAAAGAGTAGAGAAGCTATCGAATATTGCTAGAAAAATTGTATAGAGTTAACAAAAGGATTATGTTGGAAAATAAACATTTTTCCCAACTTTTTTTTGTGTCTTTGTTAAGATGGCTAGTTTTTGGACCACCCTCGTAAGATCATAAACTGAACTATTTTTATTTGCAACGTAAATTGTTTCCAGATCCAACACAAACGTTGTGAAATATCTAGTTTTGTAATGAATTTACATATAACTTATTCTCACTTCCAAAAGCGCATCATTGAGGTAATTTCTAGATATGGTTTGTTGTAAACAGGAATAGGCGCGACATCTAACGGGTTATCAACTTTTCGGTTTCGAAAATAAAGTTAAATAAAACACATATAAAGCTATGATTTCGATGACATTTTTTTCACTATAATGTGTGGACGTTCTCATTATGTACGAAATATAATGCCATTTAAATTGCCGCCTCTGGATTGGTTGCAATAGTGGATCCTTTTGAGGTAGTTTTCAACAACTTTCTCGTACATTTCGGGCGGTGCGTTTGGGTACACAAACGCGGTCTTTGTCGTCGCCCCACAAAAACTAATCTTACGGCGTCAAATCTCATGATCTTGATGGCCAGTAGATGCCGCCAAAATGTTAAATTACACTTTCTGGAAACTCCTCCTGCATTAAAGCCAATATCGTCTTGTTGAAACGACATATCGTGCAGTTCATAATCTTCAATTGTAGGCCAAAAAAGTCACTTATCATTCGGCCATAGCGTTCTGAATTAAGATTCGGATTACCCGCAACACTTTCATTAATAGAATTTATATTTTTGCGTACACTGCGATGGCACACAGGCCTGACCACATGTGTAGAGCTTTCTTCAAATTTGTTTATAATCTTGCCAATTTCTTGCACAGTAGGTCGGTTATGACGACTATAATAACCACGAAAAGTGCCCGAAAGCGCACGAAAAGTGCCCACGTTTGAATCACCACTTTTGTAGTAAGTTTTAACTATTTTTACGCGTTCTCCGTTTGTTAAACGATCCATAATTGTCAATGGCAATCTTTCCACTTTATAAATAACATTTCAGATGACTGGTATTTATCTGCTGCTGACTTTGCCATAGCGGTTGTTTTGAGACCGCTAAATAGATAACCCAAGCGAACACAACGGCGTAAACCCTTAACAAATCTAGCTTAGTCTACGCAATTTGAAATTGTAATTGTAAATATATCATTACCTGTTAAGGGGGAGAAAATTCATAATATATTGAGGATCACAAACTGATATTCATATACTGTGAATTGAAATTGAGAATTTAAATTTGATAATGAAAAAAAAACAACTTAATATTGAGAAAATACAAATTAATTGTGGGAAATGAAAATTAATCATAATGTCTGTTTTTATTTTTTCAAAAAATCTGTTTTCCCTCTGTAACTTTCTCATTGCCCTTAAAACATTTCGCACCGAACACAGTAGACTTATTTTGCAAAACTTTTTCTTCCATTCTTCGGATCATGTCAAATAGTCATCATCGCATATATAGTCTTCAGAGCACGCTATGGTTCACATTGAATTTCTGCAATCCGGAAATAACCACACAGACACAATAGTTCTGGAGCGATGGTGGTTAAGTTTTTGTTAAAAAACTCACGAAGAGCCAATACAGTGAAAAAAAAAAGAGTTTTCTGCCAATAAATCCGGTCTGTTTTTGTGAATAAACTCGTAATACGCAAATAATACTTCTTCTTGACCGCTTGATCTGGCGGAAGAAACTCATAGTGCGCAATACCACAATAATTGAATGAAAGTGCCAGCATAACCTTGATTTTTGAACGAATTTGGCACGATCTCTTTGGTCTTGTTTTCACTGTTTAACACGATATTCGCTCGATGGGTTAGCAATGAAATTTTACGCATCTGAGTGCCACTTCGTAAAGAATATTTAATGCAACTTCTTTGCTCAGCAAAATCGCACATTGGAAGAACAGCCGATATCTCTTTTTTGCTTTATACAAAACCAAACGTAGCTCAAACGTTGATTGCATTTATGATACAAAATTTGGCATAGATGTCTTTCACAGTTCCACCAATTTATAAAGGAAAATATTTCGGATATATACCGATATACCGGTGTAATATAAGTCAAAAACTGATCTTACTCTGTGGACACAATATTACTTATATCTAATGGGATTGCTGTAGAACTTTCAAAAATTGTTTTGGAGGACTAGATTAGAACTGCAGGGTTATCCACTTATTGGTGTCATAATCCCCAGTCTAGCAAGGCTGCCGGCTGCTAAATAGCTGTCATTTAAAGTGTTATTTATTTAGTGAAAGGTTTCCCATTTACGACTATGGATCGTTTAACAACCGAAGAGCGCTTAAAAATAATTAAAAATTGCTACAAATGTGGTGTGATTCAAACGTGGGCACTTTTCGTGCATTACGGAATGATTATGTTGGTAATAATCGACCTAATGTGCAAAAATTGGCAAAATTATAAAGAAATTTGAAGAAACTGTGGTCAAGCCTGTGCGTCATCGCAATGTATACACTGCCGAAAATATCGCTTCTGTCACTGAATGTTTGACAGATAATCCGAATTTCAATTCAGAGCGCTATGGTCGCATAATAACTGATTTTTTGGGCCTGCAATTGAAGATTATAAACTGAACGATATGTGTTTTCAACAAAACGGTGTCACGAGTCACGAGCGGTTTGACGCGGTTAGACTTTTTTTGTGGGGTTACGTCAAAGACCGTGTTTAAAAGGATGGTTCCCAAACGTTGGAGCATTTGATAACCAAGTTATCGCCGAGATACCGCCCGAAATGTGCGAAAAAGTAGTCGAAAACTACATCAAAAGGACTAACT
Organism: Philornis downsi; assembly: GCA_019455685.1. Taxonomy (NCBI): domain Eukaryota; kingdom Metazoa; phylum Arthropoda; class Insecta; order Diptera; family Muscidae; genus Philornis; species Philornis downsi. The sequence goes on along the minus strand of JAHXMU010000605.1, from coordinate 230,677 downwards.
GCTGCAAGCAATCCAAAGGCGGCCGTTTATATGACCATGTATTTAGTACATACCCATAATGGCAAAGTCCAAGCATTATGATGAATTAAAAGTTTCATCGAAATCATAGTTTTATGTGTGTTTTATTTAACTTTACTTTGTCTTATTTTGATTATTTTTTGGCTTGTAATTTAAAGCTTTCCGGCCAATTATAAGTAAATTACAATATGCAATAATTCATCTATTGCATTTAGTCACGTAATAAAAATTAAATAAAAAAATTATAAACACATAATATGATTTTAAAAAAGGTATGATTATTAAAGACAAAAAATATATGAAAAAAGACTAATTCAGAAGTTAGAAGTTAATCGGTATATAATTTGGAAATATAAGATAATCGGTATGTAATAAAGGCTGCTCACCTTTTAATTAAAAACAAAATTTTACAGTAAAGTCTGAAAGTGGTGTAGGATGTTGTAAGAATCACGAAATAATTTAAAACTTTTTAAATAACTTGGTAGTAAATTGTAAATTCGAGCTACTCTTACCACAAAAGCACGACCCATGAGTGTGGTTATTTTAGGAATAAGAAGTTGCTTATTATGCGTGGAATGTGAAAAATTACACAGTCGAACAACTTTATAAAATAACAACGAAGACCTCAAATCGATATAATTTTCAAAACTACATTCCAAGAAACGCTTAATTTACGGTTTTATGTGAACACGACGCCTCAGTGAATACAAATATTTCATAACTCTTTTAAACGCCATTTGAATTTTCCTCATATTTTGTTTACTAGTGCCACTATATAACTCTAAACAATATAAAGGGTGTCCCAACAAGAACGCAAGATTTAAATTTGGCGCCAGTCGAAGTGTCATTGTTTGACATTTGAATAATTGTTATTGTTTGCTAGTAGAAGATACGAGATTAGTAAAAATGGAGCGCTACACGAATGAACAACGCATTCTCATTGTGAAATTGTTTTACCAAAATGGTAAAAGTTTTGCGGCTACAGTTCGCAAATTTCGATCAATTTGGGGCCACAATAGTGCTTCAAAAGAGTCAACTTTAAAGAGATTAATGGATAAATTGGCCAAAAATGGGTCTGTTAGTGATGTAAAGACAACAATGCGCCTTCGACCAGCTCGATCGACCGAAAATGTCGCAGCTGTACGTGATGATGTCGCTCAAACTCCATCCACCTCAATTCGACACCAAGCTCAGCAAATTGGTGTCTCTAGATCCACTATGCATCGAATTTTGACTGAAGATTTAGATCTTCATGCATACAAAGTTCAATTGACTCAGGAACTGAAGTCAGCTGACCATGGACAGCGAAGGGAGTTCATTAATTGGGTGTTGGAAAGACAACATGAAAATGCTGATTTTGCCGATAAAATCATCTTCAGTGATGAGGCACATTTCCATCTTGATGGCTTCGTCAATAAGCAGAATTGTTGCATTTGGGGTGAGGAAAATCCTCGAGTGACTCACGAGAAGCAAATGCATCCTCATCGTCACTGTGTGGTGTGGATTTTGGGCTGGAGGAATCATTAGACCTTTTTTTATGAAAATGAGGCATGTCAAACAGTCAATGGCGTTCGGTATCGTGAAATGATAACCAGTTTTTTCGTGCCTAGAATTAAAGAAATGAATGTGGAGGACATGTGGTTTCAACAAGACGGCGCCACATGCCACACAGCCAGAGAAACAATTCAATTGCTGCATCAGTCATTTCCCGATCGTGTTATTTCGCGTTTTGGAGACCAGTATTGACCGCCTAGATCGTGCGATTTAACACCATTAGACTTTTTTCTGTGGGTTTTTTTGAAGTCGATGGTTTACGCGAATAAGCCGACAACGACTCAAGTCTTAAAATAAGAAATTGGACGCTGCATTAATAAAATACCGCAGCATTTATGCAAAACGGTCATTGAAAATTTCATTAAAAGATCGCGTGTGTGCCAGCGATGCCGCGGCGGTCATCTGCCCGATGTGTTGTTCCATACATAACCTCTTTCTGTCTACTTTCCGATATAATAAAGTTTGACGATTTTTTTTTGTTTTTTTTTAAATATCTGTGTTTTATTTAAAATTTAAATCTTGCGTTCTTATGTAGTGATGTATGCGCTTGCGCGAATGTAATCCGAAGCTCTAGAAATGTTACTCGTGCAAGTCTGTAGTCCACTGAACTGTGGACCGGCGGCACTGTCAGTCTTTACATCTTCGAAACGGATGATGGTTTGCTATCAACGCCAACGGAAGGTTCCAGCAATCGATGATAGTCAATTTCTTTTGGCCAATGTTGAATGATTTGCATGTGAAAGCCAAGAGGTTGTAACAGAACGAGATTACTCGGTATGCTTCTGAAGCCACAATTCACATTCTGCACGAGCAATGTGAGGGCATGGCTATCTCATGCAGAGACGACCGTTTTTCTCGTATGGTTTCCTGTAGATCTATGCCAAAAAACTACAACCGGCTGTTGAGTTTTAGGCCTTTCGAATGCGCCTCTCCCAGTGATGTCGTGATCATATTTCATACATAACGTCATTGATAAACCTTTGAAATGTGACAAAAAATTCTTTAATATCTCACTCGTAACTTTGTTTTTTTTTTATGAAATTCTACCCGTCACTTTTGAAAAAGCCTTTTTTTCTTCAAATATCTTAGTCAAGGTAATTCATACTGCCACAACAGTGTTTTGAACTAATTTCAAAGATGAACTTATCAACAGGGTCTCACTAGCAGATTTCTATGTAAACATTTGTCAAACCGCTTTTTGAAAGTAATTTTGTGACCGGTTCTAAATTGAGGTTATAAAACCTTTAGTGTGAAGAAACTTTTGGTGAATACAATTTTTTGGTTTTAACTCACGTTACCAGACCTGCCTTGGCGCGATGATTAGCACACGCGATTATCGTTCGCATGGTCGCAGGTTCAACCCCGCATACAGCTACTTATCACTATTTGAGCGGTGGTCACCTCGATGTGTCTGGCAAACACTTCGAGTGGTCGAGTGGTAATCGACAAATCTTGCAAATGCTTCTCAAACTGTGACGTTCTTAATCGTCGATAAACTGTAGGTCTCTTTGAGTGAGTCTCAAAATAGAATGTGGTTAATGTGAGAAAGTCTCCCATGGATCATCTATGAGGTGGAAGAGAATTAGGGAACACATTTGTAGCTGTATTTCTGTTTTAACATAGGGAAAAAATCCAACTTGACCTCTTTTTCAGTGAGTCTGATTCGACGCCCGCTCCACCCTAAAACAATGCTATTAAGTCAGAGCCAGTCCCAAATATTTGTGAAAATCCTACATAAAATGCGGATGTTTTCACTGCCTTTGATAACAGAAACCGTGATCTTAATGTGCCATATCTAAGATCTGGTCTGATTTTCCTTAAATTTTATACACAGTAATTTTGAAATTAGTAACAAATTATCATACCCGAAAAACTTAAATTTCATACTTTGTTTTGCCCGCACAATTAATTAGAGCAGAAGCTCTAATTTAAAATTTGTGTGATTTTAGATACAATTTCCAAAAACGTGAATTATCTTTTCATTATTTATCAACATACTGGTTATTCTGATACGTCGATATGAGTTTTTGTAAAATATTTAAAGTATTAGGCTTGCAATCATATTCGCGTAAAGTTGTGCTTACTTTAGCGCTGAAGGAAGAAGCCGCAATGTTTACAAATGAACGCCCAACAGAAGCAATTCGAACCATACACAGCCCACTCTTTATTCGAACTCAACATTCCCGAATAAACTTGTTTACTTTTGTTTTATTAACTCTTCCGATTTCATCATCATAAATTCTATGGAAATGTTGTATCCGTTTGGTTTCGCTGTCCATCCGTTGTTGGTCCATCCATCTATCGCCATATGGGTTATGTTTGTTTTAGATTCTGTTCATTTTCATTCTCCACCAAATCGTTTATAACTCAATATATTATTGTTTTGAATATCTTCAAATGCTGCATCATTTGATTTAAACCATATAAATGCTTCATTTCAAGCAATCTCTTTTCTTTCCAATTAATTAACTGTTTATTTGTTTAAACATTTATTAAGTACAAAATTTTACTTCGTATTTTGTTACGAATTCAATATTGAGCAGAGGTGGAGAAGGAATTTATATAAAAGAAAGAAAAAAATGCGAAATAGAATAACCAGATTTCGTGTTAATGTTTCAAGAGGATGAATGACGTATTTTAGCATCTAAAGTGTTCAATTTCAATTAAATTTTTCAAAATATTGAAAATATCTTTTAATACTATAAGATTTTCCAGTAAATAATAATAAAATACAGTATAATTATTTTGCATATTTTATACATTTCAAATTGATTTGCTTAACAAGCAATAATCTGTAATAGGTTTTGCGTCCTGCTGAGTCCGTTTCATAAGAGAAATTAGCCTAACAATGTTTTTATCTGCTTAAGAAAATTGAGTACTCTCATAAATTTGCTGTTTTTCGGCAGAATCCCTCAATAACATTTCAATTATCATATCCATTCATTCACCTATTTGTTATTTCATGAAATCCATTCAATCATCAGCCAGTATTCAGTGATGAATTGAACTCATTTTCATAGATAACTTTATTGTTGTTTATGCCAAAAGTTATGATTATTGCTGTTTTTTTCCAAAATAACAAAAATTTAGTTTCAACTTGATTGCCAATATAATTTAAACAATACCCAAAGCAGCAAACAATTGAACATTTCCATTTAAATTTCGAAAATTATTGGCAAGAATGAGAGATTAGAACTACGAATGTCTAGCTATGAATGTCTATCACACTGATGAACGGATTGGATGACTGGGTTATAGCCACTGGACGGAATAAATTATTGCCAACCAATAAACCAATCAATCGACTTGTAGTTAGCCAGCCAGCCAGCCAATAAAGTTGAGTTTCATTTGAGTTTCGTTTTTTGTACTTTTTTGGCTGTTTGTTATTTTGAACGTGACACGCATGCGCAATGAATTTCGTTTTGGGACATTTTGGGTGATCTCATAGGCATTATAATGACCATAGACGGGGTCGGTCATAATTGCAGGGAACTTTGCCAAAAAGGGGCTTACTATTTGGAATGAATAATACTGGACATCGTTAATTTACTAACCGAGCGATATGGCTGGTGCAAAGTGAGATTTGCCGATTCTCGAACATTCTCAGAGTGAAATCCAAGTTTTCGAGTCAAGTTCAGCAAAACACACATAAAGCTATGATTTCGATGAAACTTTTAGTTCATTACAATGCTTTGACCTTGTCATTATGTAGGAAATACAATGCCAATTAAATGACTCTCTCTGGATTGATTGCAGCAGTGAATCATCTGTAGGTGAATTTTGAAAAAAAAAAATACTGCCCAATAACATCTCCAGACCAGAATGCGCACCAAACAGTCATTTTTTGCGGATGAAATGGCTTTTCCGCAATCACCTTTCGGTTCTTCGGGCCACATATGCTATAATCTTGCTGGTTGACGTAACCACAGATTGAGAAATGAGCTTCATCGCTAAAGAAAATTTTGTTTGGTTTTAAATACCACTTTTGTAGTAATTTTAAACTATTTTCACGCGTTCTTCGGTCGTTAAAAGATCCATATTCGCAAATAGCAAACCTGTCACTAAATAAATAACACTTTAGATGACAGGTTTTCAACAGCTGACAGCCTTGCCAGATCGTCAGTTTTGAAATCAGTCAATGGATATTCCTATATTAACATTTCATGTGGATTTCCGTCCATATTATAGATATAACCAAGAATGGAAGGAACGCAAAAGACCGAAGCGATTGGAACTATTTTTGGCGGACTTATGGAGTTTTAGTCGCTATGAATCACTTCGACGGGAAGCGTCGCGCA
>JAHXMU010000605.1:191268-209807 GCA_019455685.1 Philornis downsi | reverse complement strand
CACACAAACCAACTAATAACTTTGGTCTTAAACCAATGGAATGGATCATTAAATACAGAAACTAACATTACAAAACATTTATCATATCAATAATGAAACAGGAAAGAAACGTTCAAACGCTGAATTGTCTGTAATTATAAGATATTAAAACAGTGTTTTATAGTGCCATAATTTAAATGGAGTATTTAACAAATAACGAGGTGCGCAGCAAAAAGTCAATTGAAGTGCGATGCAAAGCGGAATGCTTGCATTACATTAATAAAGCTATAATAATGATTAATATTTGTAGCTTAAGTTTTTGTATAATTACGATTGTCTTAATGATGAGATTACGATGTTTTAAGTCGACTACATTTACTGTCAAAGGCTGTCTACTTCACAGTTTCATATTGAACCATATAAAATTCAATTTCTTATTACAGATATCTGTACCACCTTGTTTAACATCCACTGTCCAACAAATTAGTCTTGCTAAATAGTGATCATTGGGATCATCAACGTCACAAAAACACAAAATGTGATGTGTTTAACATTTTGCCTTAATCATAAACTCAATAAAGTAACCAAAATCCTTCAAAATTATGAGGCTGTTAATCGATAAGAAGACATCCGTACACTTACTATACGTTATGTCTATTATTTCTCCAATAGATCGGGTTACGCCAAATGGCATTAGAAAAAATTCTTAGATAGTTCTAGTATAATAACTATTAAACTAAGTGTTGTTTAGGCATCCGCCAAAAATGGACATCAGCAAATAGAAAAAAACGACAGCGTTTCTTCGACAAGGACAAAAAGGCAAGACTTCCTCCTGAAAATATGAAAAGTGTTTATGGTCCTGCTACTGTAACAGCCACCCAGCACAAGAATTGCATCCGCGGAAACAGAAATTCACAGCACTTTATAAAGCAAAGTGGTGAAAATTTGCGTAATCACCATTAAATTTAATATAGGCTTGGTATAGGAAGAAAGTGAATTTTTATGGTATGTCTTCTTCACATTATCATGAGAGTTACTATATAATTTTATCCATTTTTCGTTTTCAAGAAAATATAAATGAAACATACATAAAGCTTTGATTTAGATGAAACTTGTATTTCATTATAACGCTTGTACGAAATACAATGGTTGAAGCAGTAGGCTTGTAGATTTTAAGGTAGTTTTCGAAAAAAAAACGGCCCAATAATGCGCACCATAATGAAACGAAACCATAATGCGCACCAAACAGTCATTTTTACCGTATGCAATGACTCTTCCACAATCACTTCTGGGTTTCTCGAGCCCCATATGCTGCAAGTTTGCTTGTTGACGTAACAACCAAGTGAGAAATGAGCTTCATCGTTGAAGAAAATTTTGTTCAATTGAAAGTCCACGCTTGAATGACCACTTTTGTGAAAAGTTTCATCCATTTTTTTCGCGTTCTTTGGTTGTTAAACGATCCATATTCGTAAATGGCAAACCTTTCACTAAATCAATAAAACACTTCAGATGGCAGGTATTTAACAGCTGATAGCTTTGTCAGACCGGCGATGTTGGAACCGATAAATGAATAACTCATAGTAATGAAAAAGCAGTCATTTTGGTACAATTTTTCATTTGATCAGAAAAATTGTATATTTGGATCAGAGTTTTCAGGCCGAAATTAGACAGTAAAACAGTCTTTCTATTAAATGTGATTATGTGGCAGTCGAATACAAAGCAATTAATAAAATTTAAATATAATTCAATTTAGTGAAAGGTACTGAGTTTGTTTGGCAGCGAGAAGTTTGTTTAGATTTTTGTTAGGAATTATTATTGCTCCGCCACCACGCTGGGCCAATTATCGAAAATGATAGAAATTATAATTTCCGACCGTCATCCAAACACCGTTTCGGTGAAGCTAAACATTACACAAAAAATTGTTTGGAACGTCTTGAATGAGACTGGATACAAAAAGGAGCTCGATGTATAGAAGCCACACGAGTTATCGCAAAAAAAACCTCATGGATCGAACTTCCATCTACAAGTCACTATTGAATCGCAACAAACTCGATCGATTTCTGAAGCGGATGGTAGTTAGTAATAAAAAGTGGGTCACTTACAGCAAAATCAAGTGAAAACGGTCACGGTCGAATCGCTGTGAGCAGGCACAAACGTTGGTCAAGCCAGGGTTAAGAGTGAACAAGGTTTTGTTTTGTGTTTAGTGGCATTGATAGGGAATCATCTATTATGACATGATCCCCCACGGTCAAACTGTCAATTCGGACGTGTACTGTAAACGATTGGGCCGTATGAAGGAAGCAATCACCCAAAAGCAACCAGCTTTGGTCAATAGGAGTACAAACGTGTTCCATCAGCATAATATCAGGACACACGTCGGATAGGAGGATCTTATGTATCCACCTTGTAGTTCGGACCTAGCACCAATTGTTCTCTAGCTGTTTCTGTTTATTAAGAATGATTTTTCTGCTGAAAATTTTCATAAAGAGAATACTGTGAAAATTATAATATAAAAATTACAAATAGGGACGAAAGTTTCTATGAGAGAGGCATGGAATGGAATATCCCTTAAAAGTGGCAACAAGTTAACGGATGAAACGGTGCATATCTGATCTAAATCGAACCATTCTAACTATGGTAAATATAGCCTTTAATATTATACAAAAAATATTAATTTCCCTTCTACTACGCTTTAGATTGAATAAGTACAGAAAACCGTCCATTTTGTGATGTGGATTCTTATATGGAAAAGTTTTTTTTACTATCGGATCGACTATTGATTATTTTTGCTTCAAATTTCAATTATTTAGCCAATTCAGAAATTTTATGACAAAAACTAACCGAGTGGTCGGAAATGATTGAAAACGTCGACAAACATTCATGAGAGGTAGGCCAAGTCAACTTTTATTCAAGACAATTGTTGTACCTGGAGTGAACGCTAGTTAAGATGTAAGCGTTGCTATTGACTTACCCATTTCTAGAACTGAATTCTTTAACTATTGTATGCCGCTCGTCGAAAAAAATATCAAGCGGTTCGGTCAAAGGAGGAGATTTTCGAAGTCACCCATCAGGTTGTTTGCACAAGAATTTTGATATTGGAGTGACCTCTATCGGCCTTCAACAGATTAACATTTGTGCTAGGATCAATACTGCGCCATTACCTTAATTTCTATTTTAATAGAACATGTGTCGAAACACAATTTACAAAACTCATCTATATATCGGATTTTGAAAAATGTTGGCTATACTAAGATAGAGATTTATATTTTATAGGATCTGGAAAGAACCTATCCGTTACAAACGGATTGGTAAAATTAGTGCACTTTGAGGTGAGTCAAAAAAAAATACTACTGAAAATACAGTCCTTTTGCTTTACAAAAGACAGAGGATCACAATTATTGTACAATACAGTATATTTCATCAAAAGAATAGTAAAAATAGTTAAAAACTGCAAAAGTGGTGGTGTTGTACAAGAAGTTTCCAGAAATCTTAATTTCATGTTTTGGCGACGTTACTTGACCACTAAGATCATCACGTTAGATTTTCTTTTGTATGGCTACGTCGGAGACCGTGTTTACACGGATAATCCTCAAACGTAGATGTGGGGAAAGTGGCCGAAAACTATTTCAAAAGGATCCACTGCCGCAACCAATCCAGATGCGGTCATTTAAATGACATTGTATTTCGTACACAAGGGCAAGATCCCAGCATTATAATGATATAAAAGTTTCATCGAAATCATAGCTTTATGTGTGTTTTATTTAACTTTACTTTTGGCACCGAAAAATGGATAACACTGTATATTTTGATTTTTTAACCATCTATAACTTTGACATTTATATACAGGGTGGCGCAATAGAACGTGCATATTTAAAAAATAAATACAAAAGGTATGGTTAAAATAAATCTAAGGCATTGTACAGTAATAATTAGAGTTTACTTTTTAAAAATAACATCATCTAAATGGTGACCCTCTCTACGACGGCACTCCTCTAACCGCAAACGAAAATTATTGAAGACTTTTTTCAGTAATACTGGTGTAATGGCTGCCATTTCACCACGGATATTCTCCTTGAGCTGAACGATGTTTCTTGGATTATTACTGTAGACTTTGTGTTTGAGGTATCCCCACAAAAAAAGTCAAGAGGCGTCAAGTCTGAACTACGTGGGGGCCATGGGATATCACCTCTTTTCGAAATCAGTCTGCCAGGGAACATCTGCTTCACCACCGCCATGGAGTCATTTGATGTGTGACAGGTAGCTTCATCTTGTTGGAACCAAGATCTGGAATTCACTATTCTGGAACTTTCAATTTCTGGAGCCAAAAATCCGTCCAACATCTCAACATAGCGTTCCGTATTAACCGTGACGTTTTAGCCCCGCGCATTTTCGAAGAAAAAAGGACCAATTATTCCTCTGCCAGAGAATGCAGCCCATACTGTCACTTTAGGACTATGCAATGGTTTCTGGTGTTTGATTTTGGGATTTTCACTATTCCAGTAACGACAATTTTGACGGTTTACGAACCCATTCATAAGGAAATGAGCCTCGTCAGAGAAAAGGATATTGTCAAAATTGGAAAATCGATTAAGCATTTCATTAGCAAATGCGAGCCTTGTTAAAATTCGTTGCAAACTTCGTTGCGATAATTGTAAGACATCGTCTGTCTCTTGCGAGTCGACATTTGTGGATTTCCTCTCTCAACATTGTCTTCGGTCCTAGATGTTCTTGGGCGACCATTTGGTGTGGTTTAGCTTCACTAATTCGCCGTAGTCCATATTCAGCACAATGTAGTCGCCTAGTAGCAATATATGAACGAGAGTTCTCGTAAAATGCGCGACGCTTCCCGTCGAAGTGATTCATAGCGACTAAAACTCCATGAGCCCGCCAACCCAACGATGTAGGCGCCCCCCGCCCGCGCCTTTTCTACCCCGCAAAAAAAGATGATGCAATATGCACGTTCTATTGCGCCACCCTGTATAAAACTGAATACTTTCAATGCAAATGTTTCGTAGAATTTTAAGGTCTTTATATATTCAGAAAAAATAATTGGCCATTAAGAATTGGCCAATGGAGTTACGGTTATTAGAGTTACTATAATTTGACGTCGGAGTTAAAAAGGACTAAAGAACGAAATGCAGTTTTCCAAAAACCATAAACAATGATATGCCAAATATTACAATCGGACTTCAAACAGCAACACTACATGTATACACGTAAAATCTAAGGGGCGGCATTTAGAGGGTTGGCAAAAAAAACTTTTTACATTCATGGAATCTTCTTTGGCTAATCTTCAATCGTAGGTAGTGGTTTAACTTTTTGTTTATATGGAAAATAGCCTTAGATATGGAGTTTGTGAAAGCATCAAATTTATCTCTAAAGCGAAAGCTGATACAAAGAAACTACAAACTTTTCTGAAAGGTATATTTAAAGCTGACACCGTTCCATGGCATCACAAAAATGCTGTGAAATTTTCCTTTTGGCCAGCCAATGCAATTGTAATGTACAAAAACAATACGTTTACGAATCTTTGAAGGGCCCTCGTTCAAACTGTATATGTCTATCAACTTCAACAGGAAATAAACTTCAATTGAGATATCAGCCTCTGAGAAAAAAAAAGAAATTTACTGCAAATCTGCTAGAACATTAAGTTAAACTATAAAACCATTTCAATGTGAAATTAAACGGAAAATATATCTATATTTGTTTATATGTATAATACTTAATACAGTCAATTCATTGCGACATTACGAAAGTAATAAATGACAAATTAAATTTATTTTTATGTGCAGTTGTCATGTTGTAATTAGATTAGACTGATCTTATGGCATAAAATAAAATAAAATAAAAAAACACGCAAACTAAATGTACTCAATTAACTATTAAACTGATTTCATATTATTATATTATTTTCCATCAATCGATTTATATTGCTTCCATCCACATATTTTACTGACAGCAACAACAGATTATTATTTCCAACCAGCGCTTTAGTCGCCTTCACTTTAGTAATCTGTCGCTGTTGCCTTAACCAACTTTGAGGCATCGAATGACGTTGATGTGATGAAGATGATCATGACATGAAGGCTCACGATGAGGCGAGAATGTCATCGATAATGCGGGGGCAAATATATGCAATAATTGTGGCGCCAAAGAATACCATTTTTTTTTTTTACATTTGCTGCTATTTCAGTTGAGATTTTCAAACGGAAATATTGTATTTTCTTTGGGAGGAAAACATCTATATAGTATATGAAGATTAGCACAACGCCAGCAGCCACTGGTGCAACAATGACTGTGTTAATTTGTAAACACATTAATTGTTGATAAGATTTTTTATTTTCTTATAATCAACAACAACACCAACAACAACAATGGCAATAAACAAATATTAAAATAAATGTACTAACATCAAAAATCCATTACGAAAAGATTTATTTGTTTTTGAACAGCGGCTGTTGTTATCAGTTTCAATACCAAGAATTAAGCGCACTTGCATTTTCAGCATCCCTCACATTTGGGGCGAATGATTAATACTGATGATGATGAGCAATCCCTTTAGGGATAAAGTAAAGCAGGTCCATGATCTTTTGAAAATGGAGTTTTTATTTTTTGAAGAAAGTTATATTCTTTTCATCTCAGTCTGATAAAAAGCGAGCGATTTTAAATATTTTATAAAATTTCAACTTCTATGAAAAGAGCTTCGTTGGAAAAAAGCAGGTTATAGGAAATTCATCACAACTTTTGCTTATATTCAAAATAACCAACTATGTTTATACCTTCACTGAACGAATGAAGAATATATAGGGTGATTTTTTAAGAATTAAGTTTTTCAGGTTGGCAGAACTGGTTGGTAATGGCGTCCAAACGTCATCTGTCAAAGTGAAAAGTGTACAGTATACTCTGCCATTTTATCACGGAAAGGCTAGCAAACGAGCAACAATTGAAAATCGTTGAAATTTATTATCAAAATTCTTGCTCTGTGACAAATGTGCATCGTTTTTGATACGACCATTTTATGGTTGTCATAATCGACCAACTGAATCAACAATTCCTACTGTTATCTCCAAATTTCGCACCAAAGAAAATATTGCAGTTGTAGCGACCAGTGTTAATGACGATCGTGAAATGTCAATTCGTCGCCGTTTTCAGCGATTTTTTGCCTTAATTGGCTGAGTTGAACTTGGTTGACATGTGGTGTCATCAGGACGGTGCAATATGCCACACTGCTCGTTTAACAATAGATATGTTGGGAGTTGAATTTGGTGAGCAGCTTATCTCTCGATTTGGCCTCCAAGATCTTGCGATTTAACGCCTCTTGATAATTTCTTGTGGGGTTATGTCAAGTCGTTAGTCTATGTGGACAAGTCGAACACTATTGAAGTCTTACAGGATAACATAACACGCGTTATTCGTGGAATACAGACCGAAATGCTCGAAAAAGTGACGAAAAATTGGACCTTCCGAATGGACATTTTGGGACGGAGCCACGGACAACATTTACATAAAATTATCTTTAGAAATTAAATGGCAACGACCAATTTATCCATTGGAATAAAATATTTTAATATATGATGCAAATTTGAGTGTTTTATTCGATTAAAAAAAAACACGATTAAAAAATCACCCTATACTTAGCATTTGATATAGGATAAATGCAACACTCAGGAGTAAGCTTTTAAAGCACCAAATATCTTTTTCACAAAATATACCTTTTTAGTTCGATTGAGCGATGTCCGTCTGTTTGGTTAGCTGGCTTGCTGGATAGTAGACATGATCACAGATTTGTCGGAAATCTTTATGAAACTTCTTCAGACTTGATACAAACTAATATTGCGCTACATCGTAAATGGGCTATATTGACCTTTGGTACATGTCATACAATTTGACTTAACTTCACTTTTTTAACCCCTGTAACTCCTCTTTTGCAAACTATTGAAACTTAAATTTTTGTCTATAGCTATGGCTAGAATTCTTGGCAGAATGTGGCCAATTAATCATGATCCTTTTGGCGTCTCCTATGCAAATAACCGATTCATCCCATATATTCTTAGGTTCTTATCTTTTATATAGTTACCCCAAATATGATCAAATTCGATACAAGTTTGTCAAGGCAGAATTTTACAGCGAAAATTAATCACCATAGCCCTTCTAAAGGGTGTCCCAACAAGAAGGACAAATCAGGGAAATTGTTGTCCATAGTCAATATTCAGATTAGAAACGTGATAAGAAGGGATTTTTTCAAAACTCATGTCTTTAGGAGTAAAAACAGGGTAAAAAGGTTCAAATCTGGTAACATTGTCCAGCTAAAATAGCTAGAGCTACAATCCGTTTTACCCTCTAGACCAAATTAGATCACAGATCAAACACGAAATTCATATATTTAAGGGAAAAACAGTGTAAAAAGGGGCAAATCAGGGGCCATCGGTCAGTTCAAATGGCAGTTCATTGAAAATTGTTGTTCATAATGTAAGAAGGGATTTTTCATAATTCGTACCAGTAAAAAAAGTACGAACGGGGTACCGTCGCCCAGGTTAAATGACTAAAGCTAGGATCATGAAATTTGACATCCTCATTGCCCCTTCAGAGCAAACTACATGGCAGAACAAACACGAAATTCTTGTTTTTAGGAGTGAAAACAGTGGAAAAAGAGACAAATCAGGGGCCATCGGTCAGCTTAAACCACAAGAACTGGAGTCATGAAAATTGGTGTCCATAATCTGCTTTCAAAATAGAAACGTGGCAAAAAGGATTTTTCAAATTTTGTAACTAAAGGTAAAAAGGGAGAAAAGGATCTAATTTTTTCAAAATTCATATTTATGTGGGATAAAACTGATAGAAAGAAATGGAAAGAAATGGTATCATCAAGTAATACAAAAGATCAAAACTAAGGTAATGTAATACAATTCTTAGCATTAGGTGTAAAAAAAAGTAGAAAAGGGACAGAAATAGTGTCATTTCTCATAACAAATGGCTGGAGCTAAAATTATGAAGCTACGTTTGTATACTATTGAATACGAGGGCGGTGGCAAAACTAGTCGATTTCTCAGTCCAACCAATATTAAAACCGAGCTAGATTTTCCTTTGGGGGAGTCTACTCCTTCGTTTACGACTGCAAAATATTTTGTAGCAGAATTTAAACATGGCGGTACGAGCTGCCAAGATGAACACCGTAGTGGTCTTCACGCTAGACACAGTTAAGAAAAATCCACAAAATCGTATTAGATGATCATCGACTGTAGGTGCGTGAGCTATTTGAAATAATAGCCATTTCAAAAAGTGCTATACATCGTATATTGACTGAAGATCTGAAGATGAGATGCCGCGTTTACTTTAAATAGAACAAAAACAGCGTTGTAAGGATGCTTCAGTAGAGTGTTTGGCGATGTTTCACCATAATAAAGCCGAACTTTTGCGTCGACTTATAACCATGGACGAGACATGGGTCCACCACTTTTCACCTGAGGCAAAGGAATAGTCAAAACGGAGAACTGAAATGGGAAAATCGTGTCCAACTAAGGCGAAAACGGTTCCATCAGCAGCCAAAGTCATGGCGTCTGTTTTTTGCGATAAGCATGGAATCCTTTATATTTATTATGTTCAGAAATGAAAAGCCAACGGCGAATACTATGCCACGAGGATGGTGGTTGATACCAAAATCGGTGGTAGAAACTTTATGCTCGCATGTAGAGTTGCATTGCAACCGGGTCCTATAGACCCATAGAGTAGCAAAAGTGGTAAGATAGGCCTCACCTCCGCCTATTATGGATTATGTTCCATACTATCATAATCAATTTGGTATCTCCTGGCTGGAAGAAAGGTAGCGCCAAAATTGTCAGCCCTTTTCCAAGATAGTCCAAGTTTTACTTGGCTATCCCAGGGGGGTGTTGGCAATCGCATTGTAATATGCCCAGTGTGTCGCACACCGTGGGTAAAGCGGCAAAACTCATGTTAAACCCCCGTAGACTCAAGGAAGTGCTCCAGTTCACACATCCACTAGGGTGATGGCCAAAATTAATAAATTAAAGTTCTAATTGGCTCGGTGGTAAAATATTTGCCAGCAATGAAGAGGTGGAGCCTGCGGTTGATGGCTATTTTACGAAGTTTGACAGTTCTTACTATAAATATCGGTATGGAGTATCGCTGGAAAAAATGTATCGAGTTAAAAGGACATTATATTTAAAAATAAAGACATTTTTACCAACTTTTTTGTGTCCTCTTTGTTAGGTCGGATAGTTTTGCAACCGCCTTCATACTTTGCCTTTTCATAACGCAGTCGTGCTAAAAAAAATAACATTTTTAGAAATTCATATAAAGGGTGTCCCAACAAGAACGCAAGATTTAAAGTTGGCGCCATTCGAAGTGTCATTGTTTGACATTTGAACAATTGTTATTGTTTGCTAGTAGAAGGTACGAGGTTAGTAAAAATGAAGCGCTACACGAATGAACAACGCATTCTCGTTGTGAAATTGTTTTACCAAAATGGTGAACGTTTTGCGGCTACAGTTCGCAAATTGCGATCAATTTGGGGTCACAATAATGCTCCAAAAGAGTCAACTGTAAAGAGATTAATGGATAAATTTGCCAAATCTGGGCCTGTTAGTGAGGTAAAGGCAACAACGCGCCTTCGACCAGGTCGATCGACCGAAAATGTCGCCAACTGTACGTGATGATGTCGCTCAAACTCCATCCACCTCAATTCGACACCGAGCTTAGCAAATCCACTATGCAGCGAATTTTGACGAAAGATTTGCATCTTCATGCATACAAAGTTCAATTGACTCAGGAACTGAAGCCAGCTGACCATGATGGACAGCGAAGGAAGTTCGTTAATTGGGTATTGGAGAGACAACATGAAAATGCTGATTTTGCCGATAAAATCATCTTCAGTGACGAGGCCCATTTCCATCTTGTTGGCTTCGTCAATAGGCAGAATTGTTGCATTTGGGGTGAGGAAAATCCTCGAGTGATTCACGAGAAGCAAATGCATCCTCAACTTGCCACTGTGTGGTGTGGATTTTGGGCTGGAGGGATCATTGGATAATTAGCAAACAGTCAATGGTGTTCGGTATCGTGAAATGAAAACCAGTTTTTTCGTGCCTAGAATTGAAGAAATGAATGTGGAGGACATGTGGTTTCAACAAGACGGCGTCACATGTCATACAGCCAGAGAAACAATTCAATTGCTGCATCAGTCATTTAAATTTTGCGTTCTTGTTGGGACACCCTTTATTTAAGGGGCAGAACAAGAAAAAGGAGCGAGCAAAATTAACACTATCGCCAAGAACAAAAGGGTGATGCATAAATCATCAAATTGGGAGTGTAAATTCACCTATCAGCGTAGGCTTTTTTTTTGTTCGTTTTTAACACCGAAATCGAAATAACTTACATTTTAACATTTTATTGAAAAAAGTTTTTGACATGTTCTATAATAAATTTGTAAACTTGCTAAATTAAATAAGACACAATATTTTATATTTACAAAGATAGCATTTTATGATCTAAAATATGTGCTGGCTATTCCGATATCAGTGTTGGAAAAGCTGGCAATGCTGCTAAATTTTTCCACGGAGAATGAATGCCGTATGGAGGTTTCCTTCGTGAAAAGATCATAGTATGTAGCTTAAGATTCTTTTGATCAGAGAGTTGCTTATTCTCAGTGTAATGACTTAACTAATTCTATAAACTTTCCATTAGCACTACCGAACGACAACAATGAATACGAAAAATTGTATGTAAGTTTATCTTTATTATAGGATTTTGTCGTTTTGTTTACCCCACCGCAAATGTTGACTCAGCTGCCGAGTGATCTGAGTTAATGGCGTCATCTTTGCACTTCAGCTGTGTTTTGTTAGCCGTCTGTAAAATATTTGTGGTCATTCTAAAAGAAATCAGTATTGCTGTGAGCATATGGAAATACATATGTATATGTATATACATACATATATATCTATACAAGTATATACGAGTACATATGTGAAATTAAGTAACCAAAACAAGATTACGGTTTTTATTAATAAAACACTTCTTAATCTAAAGCAGTGTTGAAACTTAACCATATTTGACTTACATTTCCAAGCAAATGAATTTATTTCATTACAATTTCACAGCAATAAAGTTGCGTTTTGTTTTGTTTTTTCTTTTTTTGCAAAGTGGGCTTGTGGGTCTGTGAAACAACATATGAAGCAAGAAGTATATGAATGAACCCCAGTAACCGTGTGGTCAGACAAAGCAAATATTAGCATTTCTCATGAGGTTCTATACATACATCAGGTTTCGGTTTCACTCGAACTAATGCAACTTTTAACGTTAAGGTGCTAATTTTAAACAACAATTTCGAAAACAAAAATGATGACCAATTTGTATTGGGTGTGATGGATGGATATGGATATCTTATGAATGTGTGAAAATAACAATCAGCACACCTGTTTAAACTAAGGTGAGATTGAGCAAACAAATGGATAAATTCAATGCATACCTTTAAGTTGCGTTTTTTTCCAAAGATTTCATCAATGGAACTTCACGTTCTCGAGAGTCTCTGGGGTAAACAATTAAATATGATTGTAATGAAAATAATATATGTAGATAACCAAAAAAAATGTACTGGTGCGCAATTAAGCTTTCGCCGTTTTTGTTTTATAAAAATGCAACTTTATTATGAAAACATGTTTACAAATGATTCATTGAAAGTATTGCCATCTCTAGCTATTACATTTTCCTATCTTTATGGCACAGCTCGAATTCCGACACGGTAAAACTGCTCGTCTTTTGAGATTATCCACGAATCTACCCATTCTTTATAGTCGCCATATGAGTGGAACTGCTGGTCAGTCAGACCGTATGCCATAGAACGGAACAAGTGATAATCAGACGGCGCACTATCTGGAGAATATGGCGGGTGGGGCAAGATTTCCCTGTTCAGCGTTGCCAGGTAGGTTTTAACGGGCTTGGCCACGTGATGCCGAGCATTGTCATGCTGAAGGATTACTTTTTCGAGCCTATCCGCGTATTGTGGTCGTTTGTCGCGCAGAGTTCGGCTCAATCTCATTAATTGAAATCAATATCAATCCTCAGTGATGGTTTCGCTTGGTTTCAACAGCTCGTAATAAATATTATCGATCTGGTCCCACCAAACACAGAGCATAACCTTCGCAGAGTAAATATTCGGCCGAGGCGACGACGTAGATGCATGACCGGACAGTCTCCTTGACTTTCTTTTTTCTGTTCCCGTTACAATACGATGAAGAAAATCCTTCCTTTTTTTTCGCTGAAGCAGTTGTTCACAGGTGAAGAAACGACGCCTAACGCTCCTTGGCTTCAACCCATAAGGAAGCCAAGTTTGTTACTTTTGATTCATTCCCAACACATGCAATCGCTTGGAAATGGCTTGGCGGGTAACCGCTTATATTGAAGCAAGCTCTACATACGTTTGACACGAGTCCCCAACAAGCAATGTACTCCACTTTTAGATTTTCTGCAACTTCTGAGACAGAAACGTGCTGGCCGGCTCAATAACGGCTTTGATTTTATACCCATCAACCTAATTTGTCTCACTGCTCCGGTAGTCAGTTTTGAGTGTGAGTAGTTTTGAGAGTGAAATTCCTAGAACGCAGTTTAGTGAACCAATTTTAGCACGAGCGGCTAACACATAATCCCGTATTTATTGCAAGGTAGGATCTCTAAAAAATTCTGCCATCGCCTTAAGGGGGAAGGCAATTCCACAGTCTCATCCCAGCCCATCTTCTCTTTCCAAATTTGTTGCATTATTATTTCAGCAACTATGATTTTGGGAGCCAACCATCCGGCGGTGTCAAAAAGCTTCGCAATTTTTGATAGGATTGCTCGTTTGGAAGTGAAGATCAGATTTGGATGAAATTTAGGCCGGAAATAAAAACAGCCCCTTCCAGCGTTCCACCTCAGCTTTAAGATTTTTGTGATGTTTAGGTCGGATAACTTGTGAAACTTTGTATCTAAAAATGTTCGGAGGGGATATCTTGTAGTATAGATTCGTGCTTAGTCATCCAATTGCGGAAAAAAACCCAGCTGAATCTAAAACTTGAACAAGAGCTTTGCGAGCGTCGATAGCTAGGGAGATGTCATGAGATCCCCAGACCACATCATCGACATACATATAGTTTCTAAGTATTTCTGAAGCAATGGGGTGCGTTAACTCACATTGCCGATTAATTTCCAATAAGGTGCGAAATGCCAGGTAGGAGGCTCAGATGATACCGAAAGTCACTGTGTTTAATTCGAAGTCTTTCAATTCTTCGTGGGGAGATGAAATAAAAGCGAAATAAAATTCGCTGATTGGGGGTATGGTTTGGGTTGATGAGAATTTTCCGATAGATCTTCTCGATATCGGCATTGAATGCATAACGAAACAAATGCCATCGTAAAAGCAAAATTGTTAGATCAGCCTGTAAAACTGGCCGTGGATATAGCACATTGTTCAGACAAGCTCAGGACAAGTAATCTTGGATAACTTTATCATAAGCCTGCTTATTATGAGGGTTTTTACTAAGACATGTTTCATTCCGAAGGAATTGTGACTTTGCAGTGTCACGGAGATGACCGAGGCTAACCTGATCTGGATATTCTCGGGTAAAGGGAAGAGACACAACAAAACGGCCATGTTCGTTTCGGAATGTTGTTGTCTGATACAATTTTTCACAATATAAGTCTACTTTATCTCATTCGATTGTTCTTGGCACGGCGTTAGTGAATGTTTGCCTTGAAAATCTTCAATACGCCGTGCGCGCTCTTATAGACCTCGCATCGGAAGCCTCTTTTATATCAAAGTTAACTTTGACGACCAAACGCTGTCAGACAGAAGTTGTTGGTCTCAATGGCTCTCTACCAGCTACCTCCAATTATATTTGCTCCCTCGGTATTGGTCCACCTACTGATAGTTTTTCCCTCCAATTATATTTGCTGCCTCAGTATTGCTTCACCTACTGATAGTTGCTTCCAAATGGTAGTTGATATGGTCGCAGGTAGGTCAGTACATCAACTCCAGTACGGATCTTTTTTTTGCATCGATCTTAGCGATCTTAAGATGGCAGATTTTGTGTTCCAAAAAAATTAATTATTTGAGTAAAAAATTGAAATTTACTTTAAGCAAAAAACAAAAAGTACTTTCTTGCCACCCCGCTATGTAGCTGTTCAACTTTACCACTGTAAAGATTTTTTGGAATTATTACAGATATTTGCCTGTTTTAATAGTTGGGGTTTCAATCCATGATTATGTTGTTATTCACTGTTCAGCCGTTTTTAAAATTAATCTAGTAATTTATTAATACAAAACCTATCCATCATTGACTCAATCGTTTCATGTGTAATGATAGCTCAATATTTTAGCAATTCTATCGCTGACATCGTTTTGGATATTTGACGCCATCAATCAATTGCCCACAATTCTTCTATTATAACGAAAAATTAAATTTATTACTAAAGCACAAGATATATTATCATTGCCCAAACATAAATTTAAAAATTAAAGCCTAATTTCGATGAAAAGCTAGCCAGCCAGGGCAAGGCGGTCTTAAAGAACTACAATTTGGGGACATAGCAAATGATTTCCTTCCACGCAAAAAATCGAAATAAAAGCAAACCGAAACCTACATAAACAGAATGCAAGGGAATTCATCATTGAATTGAATTGTCCAACAAAAGGGAGTATGATAAGTCAGTAATAATGCTGACGCATATTATTGTACAGGACACTGTACCGCTCACAATGTAATGATTTGTATAAAAAGCTTAACAATCAAGATAGCTTTCTTTAACGGAAAAGTAACCATAAAACACTTCTTTATTCTAGTAATAAATTCATATTAAATTCCTTTTTTCGAATTCAAAATTGAACAAGTTGTTCATCGCACTATAGAAACTTTTGGATATTATATAATTGTTTATTTTCTGGACACCATCATTTAATCATCTTCAGTCTTGAACAGTTCAATAACCAGATCATCGGAATCAGTAATTTTGTTGCATTTAACCCGTGAAATTAGCTTTTTTGATTTACTCATAGAATAGTTGAAGTGATACATATAATAGCGAAGCGTATTAAAACTAATAACGGGCAGATCTGCTTTCTCCATATTTGCAGCAAATTCTGCGTATCTGTTGCCAGAATTCTATCATGGCTTTTTTGTGCAAAATGCAAATAATTGTGTTGGCGGTCTATATACTAGAGTATACTAGAGTCTGTATAGACTCATGGTCTACATATATATACTAGTTTTCTCCACACATTATCATCATAAGAAGGGGATGGACGACAGTCAAATGCGTTAATGACTCCAGTGTTCAAATAAATTTACTTTAATACACAATGTCAGTTATAACCAAATTTTGTCGTATTCTCCCTCAAATCAGCCAAGACAATTTTCTCTTAATTTTAAATGCAAGCATCTTCGATCTTAGTGGTTTCAAAATCGCCGGTCTGGCAAGGCTGTCATCTGTTAAACACCTGTCATCTAAAGTGTTATTTATTCAGTGAAAGGTTTGCCATTTACGAACATGGGTCGTTTAACAATCCAAAAAAGAGTAAAATATTTAAAACTTACTAAAAAGATGGTGATTCAAACGTACGCTTTCAATCGAACAAAAATTTTCTTCAGCGATGGAGCTCATTTCTTACTCGGTGGTTACGTCAAGAAGCAAAATTGTCGCACATGGAGCTCGGAGAACGCAGAAGTGACTGTGAAAAAGCCATTGCATCCGGAAAAAGTGATCGTTTTGATACGCATTATGGTCTGGAGGTATCATTGGGACGTATTTTTTTTTTTTTTTTTTTTTTTTTTTTGCAAATGACGCTGGAATAACCTCAAAAGGATCCACTGCTTCAATCAATTCAGAGGTGGTCATTTAAATGATATCGTATTTTGCACATAATGGCAAGAACCAAGCATTATAATGAAATAAAAGTTTTATCGAAATCATAGCCTTATGGGTGTTTTATTTAACTTTACTTTTGAAACCGGAAAAATGTGTAACCCATTGTAACAAAAAGAAATTCATTATTTTTCCAATACATGGCTTTAGTAAACTGTGTCTTCCTTCTTATAAGTGCAACCGGATTACGCTAGATGGCGTTAAAAACTCAAGTTTGTGTGTTCAAAAAATTACTCAGACAGTTTTGCGATTGCTTAACTCAGTATTGTTTGAGCGCGCATCAGAACAGGGCACCAGCTAAAAGAAAATATGCCGTAGTTTACAGTTTTTCTTCAATGAAGGTGAAAACTGAAGCCAGGCCATCTAAAGGGTGGTGCATAAGTAACGTTAACAGCGACTATATTGAATGCGTTCTCGTGCATCATTTGGTTTTAACTCGTCAACCAATTGCTTCTTATATGGGAAAATATGTAACAAATATAAAATTCTTTGCAAAGACCGCCTAGACATCTCTAACGGCTGAGAACGTCGCCTGGTGGAAGTTTCGGGGTTTTCCTCAATACTTGTTTGCACTCGAGCAATGTTTACTTCATTTCGAACTGCACGAGTTCTTCCAGCACGCGGAAGATTACAAACAGCCCTTTGTTGCCCAAAACGCCAAACCAATCGGTAAATTGTTGGAGCGCTAGGAGCATTTCGAACATGAAAGAAATTTCGATATGATCTGAATAATCGAATGCTGACTTTCAAAGTAAAATTGAACCCCTTGGTTCTTTATTCTGTGCTGAGTCTTTCCGTCATAAATTTCCCAAGTATTATTTAGTTAATTCTGTAAAGAGACGAAAAACAGACTTAAACAAAAAATGTTTTCACTGATCAAATCTTAACGTTGCTTATGCGCCACTCTATATAATAGCCAATCAAATTTGGTTTCGTCGATTCCGTTCCTGTAATTTTGAAGCCAAAGATTCAAGTCTGACCGGAACCTGAACATTGCATAAAAAACCCTATGGAACCAATCGAATAAGGCTGGATATAAAAAGAAGCTAAATGTATGGGCGCCACGCAAGCCAACGCAAGAAAAAACCTCATGAACTGGATTTCTATTGCTGATTCGCAACAAAGTCAACTATTTTCTGAAGCGAATGGTGGTTGGTGGTGAAAAGTGAGTCACTTACAACAACGCCAAGCGAGAACGGTCGTGATCAAATCGCAGTGAGCCGGCACAAACGATGTCCAAACTAGTATTGATGGTCATAGAGATTTTGCTGTGAGTTAAGTGGAATTTGCAGGGAATTACCTATTGTGAACTGCTACTCTACCGCTGAACGCTTTATTCGGACTTGTGCTATCAACAATTGGACCATCTGAAGTAAGCAATCACTCAATGGCGGCCAGCTTTGATCAATAGGAGAGGAGTTGTATTCCATCAAGGAAACGTCAGATTATATGTACACATCGGTAGTGATTCGCCACAAGTTCCGGGGGCTTCTCAGTAGGAGAGGAGTTGTATTCCATCAAGAAAACGCCAGATTACACACATCGGTAGTGACTCGCTAGAAGTTCCGGGAGCTCCTCAATAGGAGAGAAGTTGCATTCCATCAAGAAAATGCCAGATTACACACATCGGTAGTGACTCGCTAGAAGTTCCGGGAGCA